>OX246738.1:35645639-35885966 GCA_945910005.1 Isoperla grammatica
CCTTCCGTCCCTCATATCCCTTTCCCAAACACACCGTCATATGCACCACGACTCTCGCCAACTCCTCCCTTCCTTCCGGCATCCTGCACCTGACCACTTTCTCCCTTCCTTCCTACCTTCACCCCTTTCCTGAGCTCCTTCGGTGCCCATGTGTACACCTAAGTGCCATTGTACCGGTACTTATTAGGTATAGTCGGAAGAAGTCTCTTTTGAAAAAATGTACAACCCAAAATGTAACAATAAAAATATCTTTGTAAAGATAAAACATAATACATTTCGATATGGGATATTATTATTATTTTGATTTGATTTTGCCATTGCTGAGTCAGATGTGGTGCAAACTGTCGTATTCTTCTTCAGTGTTTGTGGGCACTGCGTGAGCACCGCGTCACCCAATGGCTGTTGTACCTGCGTGAAGATAGAGACGATATATCAAGGTCGAAAATGGCCGCCGTACGCGTAGCCAATAGCAAAAAAATACGCTGAGCACCAAATGGAATAAGCCCTGCATGCACTACAACGTTTTTTCTATGTATAATATGCTACTTATCCATTTTTCAACTAAACCCTGAGGTAATTGACCCATTTCCGTACGTCAGTAATTGACCCAGGTTCGTACCTTCGTGAGGGAAATAATACCCTATTAAGGAAATGTGCAGTATTTTTTAACTAAACCCTGATATGTTTCGCGCCACCAATAGTAGGTAAATTATTAATCTGCAATACATCCTATTCAAACAAGTTTTCTAAACTGCGTGACAACCCACAGTTCTTCAGTAATTGACCCATGCAGGTTCGTAACTCGTGTGGGAAATAATACTGCCTTAGCCAAATGCGCATCATTTTTAAAGCCTGATATATTTCGCGCCACCTATAGATAGTACATTATTAATCTGCAATACATAACCTATTCAAACATGTTTTCCAAAATGCGTGACACCCCACAGTTTTTCAGTAACTGACCCAGGTTCGTACCACCGTGCGGGACATAATACCGCCTTAACCAAATAAGCATAATTTTTTCACTAAACCCTGATATGTTTCGCGCCAATAGTAAATTATTAATCTGCAATACAAAACCTATTGAAACATGTGTTTCAAACTGCGTGAAACCATACAGTTCTGGAGTAATTGACTCAGGTTCGTACCTCCGTTGGGGAAATAATATCCCATTAAACAAATGCACATCATTTTTTAACTAAACCCTAATATGTTCCGCGTCATCTGTAGTAAATTATTAATCTGCAACACGGAACCTATTCAAACATGTTTTCCAAACTGCGTGACACCCTCAGTTTTAGAGTAATTGACCCAGGTTTTTACCTCCGTGATGGTTAAGTATTTACTAGGTGGCGCGCGACCATTAGGGTTTATTTAAAAAATGATGCGCATTTGGTTGGTATTATTTCCCTCACGGAGGTACGAACCTGGGTCAATTACTCAAAAACTGTGGGTTGTCACGCAAATTGGAAAAATTTACTTTAGGTGGCACGAAACATATCAGGGTTTTGTAAAAAAATGATGCGCATTTGGAAGGCGGTATTATTTCCCGCACGGTGGTACGAACTTGGGCCAATTACTTAAAAAAAAAACACAGCTTAAAAACTGTTGGGTGCCACGCAGATTGGAAGTGATATGTACATAGGTAATATGTGGCTTATTATGTATTTACTACTATACTATAGGTGGCACGAAATAAGTTGGGGTTTAGTTAAATAATGATGCGTATTTGGTTAATGGGGTATAATTTCCCTCACGGAGATACGAGCCTGGGTCAATTACTCAAAAGCTGTGGGGTGTCACGCAGTTTGGAAAACATGTTTGAATAGGTTGTGTATTGCAGATTAATAATTTTTTATAGGTAGCGTGAAACATATCAGGGTTTAGTTTAATAACGATGCGCATTTGCTTAAGGCGGTATTATTTCCCGCACGGAGGTACGAACCTGGGTCAATTACTGAAGGTGTCAAGCAGTTTGAAAACCATGTTTGAATAGTTTATGAATTGCAGATAAACAATTTACTATTGGTGGCGCGAAACATATCGGGTTTAGTTAAAAAATGATGCGCATTTGGTTAATGCGCCATTATTTCCCTCACGGAGGTAGGCCTACGAACCTGGCTCAATTACTCAGAAACTGTGAGGTGTCACGCCGATTGAAAGTGTTATTTGCATAGGTTATATGTAGCGTATTAAGTATTTACTAGGTGGCGCGAACCATCTTAGGGTTTATTTAAAAAATGATGCGCATTTGGTTAATGGGGTATTGTTTCCCTCACGGAGGTATACGAACCTGGGTCAATTACCCAAAAACTGTGGGGTGTCACGCAGATTGGATACATTGTGTGTATAGGTTATGTATTGCTGATTAATAATTTTTTATAGGTGGCGCGGAACATATCAGGGTTTAGTTAAGAAATTATGCGCATTTGGTTAATGCACGTATTCCATCCCTCACGGAGGTACAAACCCAGTGTTGGATTCAGCTATGATCCCGGGGGGGCGAAGCCCCCTCGGGAATTGTCAGTTGCCTCCCGGGAATAAATTGGCTACATGCTCTATATATTTACTTAATTTTGAAATGGAACGGAAATATTGCTTTGAAGGTTTAATAAGTAAATAAAGTTGTGTGTGTTGTATCAGAACGCGTACTTGACAGTTATAATTAGTAAAAGAAATGTGGAAGCAGTGGTGGTTTTGAAAATGTGTCCCCCCCCCCCCCCCCTTCATTCGATGTTTGCACCCCCGGGATTTGAAATAGCACCCCCGGGGACAAAACTCTGAATTCAACACTGTACAAACCTGGGTCAATTACTCAAAAACTGTGGGGTGTCTCGCAGATTGGAAGTGTTATTTACATAGGTTATATTTGGCTTATTAAGTATTTACTATAGGTGGCGCGAAATATATCAGGGTTTAGTTAAAAAGTGATCCGCATTTTGTTTATGGGGTACATTTTCCCTCACGGAGGTACGAACCTGGGTTAATTATTTAAAAACTGTGAAAGTCACGCAGATTGGAAAACATGTGTGTTTTGGTTATGTATTGCTGATAAATAATTTACTATAGGACGCGCGAAACATATCAGGGTTTAGTTAAAAAATGATGCGCATTTGGTTAATGGGGTATTATTTCCCGCACGGAGGTACGAACCGGGGTCAATTACTCAAAAACTGTGGGTTGTCACGCAAATTGGAAAAATTTACTTTAGGTGGCACGATTCACGAAACATATCAGGGTTTTGTAAAAAAATGATGCGCATTTGGAAGGCGGTATTATTTCCCGCACGGTGGTACGAACTTGGGCCAATTACTTAAAAAAAAAACACAGCTTAAAAACTGTTGGGTGCCACGCAGATTGGAAGTGATATGTACATAGGTAATATGTGGCTTATTATGTATTTACTACTATACTATAGGTGGCACGAAATAAGTTGGGGTTTAGTTAAATAATGATGCGTATTTGGTTAATGGGGTATAATTTCCCTCACGGAGATACGAGCCTGGGTCAATTACTCAAAAGCTGTGGGGTGTCACGCAGTTTGGAAAACATGTTTGAATAGGTTGTGTATTGCAGATTAATAATTTTTTATAGGTAGCGTGAAACATATCAGGGTTTAGTTTAATAACGATGCGCATTTGCTTAAGGCGGTATTATTTCCCGCACGGAGGTACGAACCTGGGTCAATTACTGAAGGTGTCAAGCAGTTTGAAAACCATGTTTGAATAGTTTATGAATTGCAGATAAACAATTTACTATTGGTGGCGCGAAACATATCGGGTTTAGTTAAAAAATGATGCGCATTTGGTTAATGCGCCATTATTTCCCTCACGGAGGTAGGCCTACGAACCTGGCTCAATTACTCAGAAACTGTGAGGTGTCACGCCGATTGAAAGTGTTATTTGCATAGGTTATATGTAGCGTATTAAGTATTTACTAGGTGGCGCGAACCATCTTAGGGTTTATTTAAAAAATGATGCGCATTTGGTTAATGGGGTATTGTTTCCCTCACGGAGGTATACGAACCTGGGTCAATTACCCAAAAACTGTGGGGTGTCACGCAGATTGGATACATTGTGTGTATAGGTTATGTATTGCTGATTAATAATTTTTTATAGGTGGCGCGGAACATATCAGGGTTTAGTTAAGAAATTATGCGCATTTGGTTAATGCACGTATTCCATCCCTCACGGAGGTACAAACCCAGTGTTGAATTCAGCTATGATCCCGGGGGGGCGAAGCCCCCTCGGGAATTGTCAGTTGCCTCCCGGGAATAAATTGGCTACATGCTCTATATATTTACTTAATTTTGAAATGGAACGGAAATATTGCTTTGAAGGTTTAATAAGTAAATAAAGTTGTGTGTGTTGTATCAGAACGCGTACTTGACAGTTATAATTAGTAAAAGAAATGTGGAAGCAGTGGTGGTTTTGAAAATGTGTCCCCCCCCCCCCCCCCCTTCATTCGATGTTTGCACCCCCGGGATTTGAAATAGTACCCCCGGGGACAAAACTCTGAATTCAACACTGTACAAACCTGGGTCAATTACTCAAAAACTGTGGGGTGTCTCGCAGATTGGAAGTGTTATTTACATAGATTATATTTGGCTAATTAAGTATTTACTATAGGTGGCGCGAAATATATCAGGGTTTAGTTAAAAAGTGATCCGCATTTTGTTTATGGGGTACATTTTCCCTCACGGAGGTACGAACCTGGGTTAATTATTTAAAAACTGTGAAAGTCACGCAGATTGGAAAACATGTGTGTTTTGGTTATGTATTGCTGATAAATAATTTACTATAGGTGGCGCGAAACATATCAGGGTTTAGTTAAAAAATGATGCGCATTTGGTTAATGGGGTATTATTTCCCGCACGGAGGTACGAACCGGGGTCAATTACTCAAAAACTGTGGGATGTCACGCAGGTTGGAAAACATGTGTGTATAGGTTATATATTGCAGATTAATAATTTTCTTTAGTTGGCGCGAAACATATCAAGGTTTAGTAAAAAATTATGCGCATTTGGTTAAAGCGCGGTATTTTTTCCCGCACGGAGGTACGAACCTGGGTCAATTACTGAAATCACTGTGGGGTGGCACGCCGTTTTGAAAACAAGTTTGAATAGGTTATGTATTGCAGATTGATAATTTACTTTAGGTGGCGCAAAACATGTCAGGGTTTAGTTAAAAAATGATGCGCATTTGGTTAACTGTGTCACGCGGTTTGAGAAACACATTTATAATTTACTATGGGTTTGCCGTAACATCTCTGGTTTAGTTGAATTCATTATATTGGGTTTAGTTTTACGTGATAATATGCATGGCATTGTTCTTCATTAATCATTAGGCATTTTAGTCATTACACATTAGGCTACATTAATTCAATTATTTTACTAGTGGATTTACTACATCAAGCTTGTATGGTGGCAACATGCGCGGCGGCCATTTTCTACTTCGAGATATCGTCGCCAAAGTCACGCAGGTGGCTGTTGTGACGTTTCTTCTTTGTTGTTGACAGATAGTATGCAGATTGTCATGTTGTGGTTTAGAATCATACTGTGTGTGTTTGCAGCTGCTGTTTAAAAATTGTGTCGATATTGATAGGCCTATATCTGGGTTTGATCTGGGTGGTATCAACCTAGCCCTGATTATCAAAAATTAGCAAATTTTATTTGCGATTGAGAATTGCAGATCTATCCGAAATCTACTATGACATCCACTCCGAAGTCTACTACTGATGAACTGTTGGGAGGTAGGCCTACGTCTGGATTATTTTTTTATGCGTAGACCCTAGGCCTATGCTAATTATGATATATCCTTTTAAACAGTACTGGTCTAGGCCTAGGTGTAGAGTCGTAGGCCTAGGCCCCTAGGCCCAATGCGTAATTACTTGGTGGTAATGTGGGTAGGCCTAGGCCTAGGCCTTCTAGCCTAGGCCTAGGCCCTATTATTGGTTGCATAGACCTAGGCCTAGGCATCGGGCCTACCAAATTAATAGACCTAGTGTAGACCTAGGACAATGAAGCGATGGCTTTTTTTTTATTTTTTTCCTGTGCAGAGCTGGCCTCTTCAGCCATTCATCTTTCTTGCTATCCAATATAAGGCTGCCTCCTGCTCTGTCCTGCTCATTGAGTCGAGCAGGGAGTCAATGTACTTCTTGAGGGCGGCGCATCTAAATAGGTGCGTTATTATTTGTACGTGAGTAGGTCTGGCCCTAGCATTTGTTGTAAAGGAAACAAACCCTAGGCCTATTGTTAACAGTGCAGAGAGATTTAAGGGTGGGTAAGTTCCTTAAAAAATGGAACTAGTTCCAGTTCCAGTTCCTTGCAAGGAAAAAGGAACTCTTTCCAGTTCCCAGTTCCTCTAAAAGAAAAGTAACTGGGGCGTTCCTTAGTTCCTTTCAAAATGGAACTAAGTTCCTAAATAGTTCTTTTCTGCAAACAACCATTTTTCTTTGGATATTGCCGAGCGGGATACTAACCATCGACTCAATGGTTATTATCCGGGTTTATGCATTATACACCAAGAACATTGACTAAAAGCAAGAGGTTATTTTATATTGTTAATTCTTAATGCATTACAATTTTTCATTAATTATTAATAACTATTATAATTTATTTAATTAAAGTTTTTAAATTGAATTCAATGCCAAGGGTTCGCAAATAACGCCTAAAATATGGTTGAGATTTGTAGGAATCAAAATGCATGTACTTCTTTAGATTGGCTGGCGATGACCTCGAAGCACCGATTACTTTATTAACTGGTAAACAAAGCAAGCATTTTGCCGAAAATATCACTTTCGCCCGGAAAGAAAAATGGTCTGTATTTTTTAAAGAGCAGTATGTTATTGCCACAAACACCAGACATTATAACCAAACGATCGAAAGAGACAGCGTTTTTGTCACATGCACTTGTCGCGAAGAATTGAATAGATCAGTGAATATTGAGATAGCTTCTTGAGTCCTTGCCCCTAAATAACTTCACCCCCACCCCACTTTCATCCCCCACATCTTTCATCATCAAAGCCTTCCCGTTTCCAATGAATTCAAAGTTGATGAATTCGAACATTGACTGATGTGATGGGTTGACAAGTGATATATTTCATGTTTTGTTTGATTTTGGAATGACAGTCTGAGTTGCTCTCACACCTGTGTATAGGAGGGGTTGGACTGTTGGTCATAAGTGACATGACACGCTTATTCCGCACGAGCGATTTGGGATTAGTCACCGGTTTCGGGTCTTCGCCTATTGGAGACCCCACGCGGGGGCCAGGTGGAGTGTTGGGATGGGTAGACAAGAATGTAATATTACAAAACAAGTTGTTTTAGATTTCTCGTTTCTGTCATCTTGTAAGTAAACTATGTTTTGGCGCTTTCGTCCTTCAAGCTTGTACAGTCAAGTAAAAATAAAAGGAACTTATGAAAATAAGTTACAGTTCCTGGTAAATTGGAACTATGTCGTTCCACAGTTCCTGGTTGGAAAAAAGGAACTATACCGTTCCTTAGTTCCTTAAAAAGGAACTAGTTCCAAGGAACGGAACTAAAAAAATCCGTTCCTACCCAACATTGGGCCTCTCAATATAATTTCCCATTGCGTTGGGTTAGATTCTTAGCCTAGGCCCTAAAAGTAGGCTAGGCTTAGATTGTGGTGTGACTGTTAAAGAGGAGCCTAGCCTAGGCCTAGGCCATTGTTACCTTTGCCATGAGATCATTGGCCTTGGGTAAGCCTAGGCCTAGGCCTAGCTGTAGCCCAAACATCTTTTGCTAAGCCCTATGCCCTTGTACATAATACTTCTAGCTATGCTAGGGAGGGGCTTACCATGGGTAGACCACCCTAGGTCTAGCTTTGAGCTACTTGTCCCATCTTGACTTTTCCACAGTAAGTAGGCTACCTTTTTTTTTGCTTGCTGCTGCTGTCTGCTGCCTCGGCTTACTCTCTGGTTGCATTTTGAAAGCTCGACCAGCTCGGCTGTAGTATTCCATAACCTTCTTTGGTTGCCCAATAAGCCCGGCTCATAGGCCTAGCATTGCGTTGCTTTCCCAGTGATTGTTCGGTCGCGACTCAAAAGCTCGACGAATTTTGCTGGTCTTTGCTTGAGAGCATGCGGGGATTTTAAACTGATGATTCTGGAGAATGTTCTTTAGGATAGGCTACTAAAATGATGTTAAGTAATTCCAAATGAAAAATTATACTATTATAACTAGGCCTAGTACACTGACAACTCACATATGCGTAGAAAAGTGAATAACGTAGCAAAATGTCATTAAGATTAAGATTTAAGATTTAACACTTAAAGGCTGCAAATGGGCCACAACCACCCGGTGGCAACCTATCAACCCAAACCTCCCCCCTCCCCCATCACCTCCTTTTCGTCAATCTATTTCTAAATTCCCTTACTGACTCGCTCTCAACAACCTCCTCGGGTAACTCATTCCATTCCCTTACCGTTCTCTCAACAAAACCAAACCTACCCAGATCACTTCTCACTACCCGACGCTGAAACTTCCAATTATGATCCCCCCTCCCTCTATAAACTCCTTCTTGCAACCTGCTCTGGATTTCCCCCCACCCTCCCTTCCCCCTAGCTGCTCTATATAGATTACACATCCTATTACTCCTCCGTCTCTCCTCTAAGGACTCCCAACCCAGTTCCCCCACCATTGCTGTAACACTATCATAAGCCCTTACCACATTCCCTACCCTATCTTCCACATACCTCCATCTCCTAACTTGTCCTGTAACCTTCCTTGCTGCCCTTCGCTGCACCTTCTCTAATTCAATGACCTCCCCCTTCCTATATGGATCCACACCGCACCACCATATTCCAATATAGGCCGTACCACTGTCTTGTAAGCCATATCCTTTACCTCCCTACTAGCTCCCTTCAAATTTCTCATAACAAACCCTAAGTTTCTATATCCCTTTCTCACACTTTCCTGCACCTGGTCCCCCCATCCCAAATCTTCGGCCAATACAATTCCCAAATACTTGTACTTCTTTACCTTTTCTAAAACTACCCCCTCAAGAAAATACTCTCTCGCATCCCCTTTTAATTTACGCGTGAACCCAACCACTATGCACTTTCCCGCATTCAAACCCATCCTATTAACATCAACCCACTCCTCTATCCTGTTCAAATCATCCTGCAACAACTTAGCATCCTCCACCCCCTTAATCACCCTATACAAGACGCAATCATCAGCAAACAACCTTAAACTTGACTCAATATCCCTTCCTATATCATTAATAAACATTATAAATAACAGTGGTCCCAGCACCGACCCCTGCGGCACCCCCGATGTAACTTCGATAGTAGTTGATACGCTATCCCCCACCCTTACCCTCTGCGACCTATTTGCTAGAAAATCTCCCATCCACCTTACAACCCCTTTATCTGCAATCACACTATCAACCTTCCTCATCAAAATCCCATGAGACACTTTATCAAAAGCCTTTTCAAAATCAAGGAAAACTGCATCAACCTCCTCCCCCTTATCTAGAGCCTCCCCTATGTCCTGAACAAGACCTATCAATTGTGTCTCGCAAGAATACCCCTCCCTAAACCCATGCTGGCTATCTACCAACCATCCCTCCCCCTCCAACACCTCCCTAACATAATTTGCTACTACCTTTTCCATTATCTTGCTCCCTACCGAAGTGAGACTAACAGGTCTGTAATTCCCTACTTGACTTCTATCCCCCCCCTTATGTATTGGCACTACAAGTCCTTCCCTCCAACCCTCCGGTATAGTACCTTCCCTTAACGATTTCCTGCAAATATCCCCTACAAACCTAACAACCCCCTCCCCCCCAATTTTCAAAAATCTACACATCAACCCATCCTGCCCCGATGCCTTTCTCCCTCCCATCTTTCCTAAAACCTTTCGAATATCACGATTCGTTATAGTGAGAGGATTGCTACCCCTCCCCCCTTCCCACTGCATACTAGAATCTTCCCTCTCTTGGAATACCTCCCCATAGTGTGCGTTCAAAGCCTCCGCTTTATCCTTATCACCAGTAAATAACTCATCCCCAGTCCCTTTAAGTGTGGGTATTTCGCCCCCCCCTTTCTGGTTCCTTAGATGTAGATACAACCTTCTCCCTTTACCTTGGAATCCCTCATCATCCATTAAGTGCAACATATAATCATCCCTTGCATCGACCTTTGCCCTATTAAGAACTCCCTCCCACTCCTTAAGTTTCTCCTTACCTTTACCTGTCTTCCTATACCTCTTATATATCCCTCTGCACTTCCTCTTCAACCACCTAATTCTTTTATTATAATATACTGGGTCAGTCCCACCCCCCTTAGTCACCTGCGGCACAAACCTTTCCAACAAGCCCATATATCTGCAGAAAACTTTCCCACATTTCATTTACTCCCACATCCCTACTAGACCACTCTTCATACATTACCAGTAACTCCCTTTGCAAACCCTGAACATCAGCTCTATCATATCTCCATATTGTCTTGTCCCTACTTTCGCTATTATTTCCCTGCCTTCCCTCCCACCCACTACCTAGTGCTAACTCTACTATTGGGGCCCTATGATCGCTCATTCCCTCTACTACCTCCGAGTGAACCCATGCCTCCTCCGGCCTTACTAATATTACATCTAAAATGTTATTCCTCCCCTCCCCACAAATCCTCGTCCCCTCTCCTACCGTTTGCACTAACCCCTCATTAATAAGTTTACAGGCCCATTCCTGCCTTCTGCCTCCAAGATCCTCCCTCCCCCCCTCCCAGTGAACTCCAGGCAAGTTTAGATCCCCAGCTATTACTAACACTCTTCCTCTATCACCCATCACTATCTCTTCCAACCTATCTAACACTTGCCACTCCCCACTATCCTTAGGCCTGTATACTCCCACCACATCCACACAAGGACCTCCCCCCACCCTTACCTGCACACACATCATTTCAACCACATTATCTACCCACAACAATGTGCCCTTGACATTCTCCCTACAGGCAATCATCACCCCCCCCCATATCTATTTCTATCCTTGCGAAACACATTATATCCCTTACGCCCTAGCTCCCCAGTCAAAATCTCGTCATCCAACCATGTTTCCACACATACCACTACATCCGGCTCGTACATTTCAATCAACGTCCACATTTGCTCCAATCTTTCCCCACTCCTTACACTCCTGCAATTAATTGACATTATCTTAACCCTCCCCTTATCCCTCCCCTTATCCCTCCCCTGAATATTCCTCCCTTTGCTTTGACAATCCTCCTGTCACGCGAGACTACCTGCTATCCTAACAAAAAGATTACCTAGCTCTCTTGCCCCACTCCTATTCAGATGCAACCCATCCCCTGACAGTAAGCCCCTTCCCACCCACAACCTGCTATTTACAAAAGTTGCATCCTCTACCACACACACCTCAGCCACTCTCTCATTCACCTCCTCAATCATCCCTTTGCTTATGCCCCTCCCATCTACTCTATCCAATATCCCCCCAACCACCACCCTTGCCTTACTATACCTCTCCTTAACCACTCGCACCAACCCTCTCACTCTCTCCGCCACCACTCTCACATCCACCTTACTCCCCAGATCATTCGTCCCCACATTCAACACCACCACATTCACATCTTCACTACCCTTCCTACTGCCTACAATCTCCACCAGGTCATTGATAGCATACCCAAGGCCCCACCATTTTATAAACACCTCCTTCTGTCACAACTATGGCATTCCATTGTACCGGTATGTACAGATTGCCATACCCACCCGAGGGCCACATCGCGACCAAATGTGAAAACTCCAGTTGGTAATGGAATGCAACTCAAGTCAGTAGCATGGTCAGGGGTGGTTCGAGGTCAAAAATTGTTGGGCAGGCCAGGGCTAATGTAAACAGTAGGCCTAGGCCTACAGTGGCGTAAACAGGAATAATTTTGATGAGGATTCGACTAGTATTACACATTTTTCACTACTATTTTGTGTTTTTTAGAGCTGGGCACTAGGGTTTACCCTTGTCCTTAATAATATTAAATTTACAGGTGGTTGTGCTATAAAGCGCAACTGATAGAAGTGGCTCAGTGATGACGCAAGACTCTAATTCGAGAGGTTGCCGGTTCGATTCCGGCCACAGGCAGTTCTGACTTAAGGTTTTTCCGATGTTTTCCTCAGTCGTAAAAGCGAATGCTATGACTGAGTCATACTATCAGCCCTCGAACATTCCTTCCCAACTATCCAAACACCCTAATATACTAAAGTTAGTCACCTGAAGAGGGGAACATAAGGTAAAGCTGATGTGCACCCTATAACAGGGATTCCTACAAAAAATGATAAATTATTATTATAAAGTGCACTTAATTTAAATTGCCCGACTTCATTGTTGGACACAGAGAGCAGATATATAAAACAAACAAGTGCACTTGCAGTAAGGCTGTGTCTCAAATCAATGTTTTTCGCTAGTCGACTAGCGTAGCTGACTAACATAACAATTAGTAACAATTAACTATAACAATTGGTAATTGTTGTGTTCAGTGGCGTAACTAGGAATTATTTCGGGGGGGTTAATTAGGGAAAAGTGAGATGAGGGGACTGAAAGGGGTCTGGGGCGAAGCCCCAGCCGCCGGAGGCCATTTCGCCAGAGGCGAAATTTTTTTCACTTCTATAATTTGTTCGTGCCTTTTAGACTCAAAGAATACTACTCGAACCACTACACATTTGTTTGTATTATATTGAAGTTACAGTGTTACAGTAGGCAATGATTATAGTTCTAAATACGAAATGCATAGAAATAGGGAATGTGCATGAATTTTCTACAGCTCTGAAAGCACGTGGAATATATTGTTATTCATCTGAAGACATCAGAAACCTAATTTAAAAGTTTTAAAATTAACTCATTATACTTCTATAAATGTTCAAAGATTTTGATTATCTGTTTCCCGCACTATTATTTTTAAACGGTATGTGACGTCACAATCCTTGTAAATCACTGCTTATATGAATGACTTTGCATATAACCTCCTTGGACTTTGCCACCGCTTCCTAGACGAAACAATCAAATTTTCAAGGTCATCAAGCTAACCTTGTCAAAATTTGTACTCAAGCCGTTGTCAAGTCTGCTTTATATGAATAACACCCATTATTTACTGATATTATATGAAAAAAGGTTTGGTATTAATAGCCATGTTTACATGGAGGATTCAATACGGTATTGAGTACGATCCGGCTGTTCAATCCTCCATGTAAACACCTTAAACTCGGATTGGATCGGTTGAATCCAATCCCCTAAAAGCTGGGATCGTATTGAGAGATTGTATTGAATCCTCTGCATGTAAACAACTTTCTAGTATCGTATCGAATTCACCAAGGTTGTTGTTGTTGTACGTGTGTATTGTGACAGGTGACGGCGATCAGCCCGCGGTTTAAAGCGTCATACCGCGAACACAGACGTCGGACTGTGCGTGTTTACTTAAAATTACGCTAAACGAAACGTGTGGTCGTGTGAAGAGGTAAGATGACAAAAAACAAAACAAAAGTAACGTTATGGTACAACCGCCTGCTTTACACCAACTAATGCATCCACTTTCTGATAGCCAGATTAAAGATGGCAGTGGATAAGAAGTTCATAAAAACACCGCTAGATTGCAATCGCTTGGTATTGAAAACGAACTGAGTGCGTGATAAATTCGGGTCATGTAAACGCATCGATCTGAATCCAATCCAATCCCAATCCAATACTCAATACGCCATGTAAACATAGCTATTGTTTTTATAGAAATTGGGCTTCAAAATTAATTATTATGCGTACTAGGCATTAATTCGATTTTATATGATTTTAGATATGATAATTTCCAAATAAGCGTTATTTTATTTATCAGTTTATGATTGGTTGATTGCTGATACAGGGAAAGTGACGTATGCCCCGTTTTTCCCGCCATAAATATGTGTGAAACTTTCAGCTCGTTTTTATAAATGAAACTTTATTCCATGTCATCAAAATAAAATATTTTTGTATTCAGGAAGTTAATCCTAATCTAGTAAAATGCTAAAAAAAGATGACGCATATTCCCTATTGTGTTTTTAATGTTTTATGGTTGTTCAATATAATCTTAACATGAAGTGAAACATTGTAGTCACGTCACATACATTTAAATTTTAATCCACAGAACGTGATATATTGTAATATTAGATAAATGCATTTTTATTTATAGGTACCCTCACTTTAAGTGGTTCGAGCGAAAGGTATATTAGGCCTAGTTGTAGATGAACACATAAATACAATTGAATTATTGAAAGAAATTTTATATCTTATCTAAGTGAAGTGTATAAAACATAATGAAAATGTTATTAGTTGCGATTGTTATACACTGAAGTGGTTTAAGGATTCTTACAATATAGATAGTATTAAGTAAATGTAGTATTAGGTAATATCATTCTCGATGTAGTTTTGGGGGAGGGTTTAAACCCCCTAAACTCCCCCTTAGTTACGCCACTGGTTGTGTTAGTTGGCAAAGTAGGCGAAGCAGGCCAAAATAGAGATTTGAGATATGCCCTTAGGGCCTCTATTTTGGCCTGCTTCGCCTTCTTCGCCAACTAACACAACAATTACCAATTGTTTTTATTCATTGTTGCTAGTCGACTTGTCACGGTGTGCCTGCTTACACTATATTAGTTATTAGTAGTTTAGATTAGTATTGTAGTTATAGGAATGGAAATAGTAAGAAGGCGATGAAAAGACAGAATGGGTATTGTTGTAAAAGGGAAATGTAGGTTAGTGTTTTGTATCAAAAGAAATGAAATACAAGTAATATTACGCAGTGTTTAAAGTATCAGTTATTTGTATACTAGACGACGCTACAGACTAGCAAAAAGCATCACAGCCTGAGTAACTTGGTAGGCCTACTAAGCTGGTGTTCTTTATAAAAACTAAAAACTATCAGCCTCAATGCATTATCAGTTGTGGGGGGGCACTGATTTGATTATCAATTGTAGTTAGTCGTGTAGGCTAGGCTATTCAATACCAGTGGTATGACTATCCATTATCCAATGATAAGTAAGGAAGTGAGTGAGTAAGTAATTATTAGTCCGATTGATTCATACAGAGTACAAATATGGATGTCACCCACAACAGGGTAGGTTATAGGGGGGACGCTGAATAGCGCCGAATGGAACAACGCCGAATCGATCGTGTGTACTGCACTTTCAAGTATAATCCTAACCCCAAAAAGTAGACCTTCTAACCTGGAACAACGCCGAATTTTTTTCTGCGTAAATCCACCGGAACAACGCCGAATCTTTTTCGGCTTAAATCCACCGGAACAACGCCGAATCTTTTTCTACGTTAGTCCACCGGAACAACGCCGAAATTTTTTCGACGTTAATCCACCGGAACAACGCCGAATCTTTTTCGGCGTAAATCCACCGGAACAACGCCGAATCTTTTTCGGCGTAAATCCACTGGAAAAACGCCGAATCATTTTCGGTGTTAATCCACCTGAACAACGCCGAATCTTTTTCGGCTTAAATCCACCGGAACAACGCCGAATCTTTTTCGGCGTTAATCCACCGGAACAACGTCGAATATTTTTCTGCATAAATCCACCGGAACAACGCCGAATCTCACAGTGTTGGTTATAATTCTTTTTAAAAAAAAAATGTTTTTAGGTTCGTCAATACATTCTACTCACTGCACCGTTCAAACCGTGTATTACACAGAAGATGATTCGGCGTTTTTCCAGTGGATTTACGCCGAAAAAGATTCGGCGTTGTTCCGGTGGATTTACGCCGAAAAAGATTCGGTGTTGTTCCGGTGGATTAACGTCGAAAAAATTTCGGCATTGTTCCGGTGGATTAACGCAGAAAAAGATTCGGCGTTGTTCTGGTGGATTTAAGCCGAAAAATATTCGGCGTTGTTCCACCTTTTTCGGCTTTAATCCGCCGGAACAATGCCGAATCTTTTTCGGTGTTAATCCACCTGAACAACGCCGAATCTTTTTCGGCTTAAATCCACCGGAACAACGCCGAATCTTTTTCGGCTTAAATCCACCGGAATAACGCCGAATCTTTTTCGGCGTTAATCCATTCCACCGGAACAACGTCGAATATTT
This sequence comes from Isoperla grammatica, assembly GCA_945910005.1. Taxonomy (NCBI): domain Eukaryota; kingdom Metazoa; phylum Arthropoda; class Insecta; order Plecoptera; family Perlodidae; genus Isoperla; species Isoperla grammatica. Next base: position 35,661,714 of record OX246738.1, read on the forward strand.
TTCTGCATAAATCCACCGGAACAACGCCGAATCTCACAGAGTTGGTTATAATTCTTTAAAAAAAAAAATGTTTTTAGGTTCGTCAATACATTCTACTCACTGCACCGTTCAAACCGTGTATTACACAGAAGATGATTCGGCGTTTTTCCAGTGGATTTACGCCGAAAAAGATTCGGCGTTGTTCCGGTGGATTTACGCCGAAAAAGATTCGGTGTTGTTCCGGTGGATTAACGTCGAAAAAATTTCGGCATTGTTCCGGTGGATTAACGCAGAAAAAGATTCGGCGTTGTTCTGGTGGATTTAAGCCGAAAAAGATTCGGCGTTGTTCCGGTGGATTAACGCAGAAAAAGATTCGGCGTTGTTCCAGGTTACAAGGTCTACTTTTTTGGGTTAGGATTATACTTGAAAGTGCAGTACACACGATCGATTCGGCGTTGTTCCATTCGGCGCTATTCAGGCTCCCCGGTTATAGGCCTATTATATAACAGGGTCATATGAAATTAGAATACTAGACAGGCATCGTATGGTATTGGAATGTTTCATTTCTGGATTCACTTATTTTGGTCAACCCTTACAAAAATTTTCATCGCCAAATCATGGTCACTGACTAGGTGTTGACTATGTTCCGGCAATGTTAAAACACATAACCGACTCATTGTATTTTCTCCTAAATACAATGAGTCAACTATGTGTTAACACATAGTTGACTACCTTCTGACTACTAGATGGAGACCTCAGGCTTTACAAAAAACTGATAGTCATTACATAGTCAAATGTGTTCCGACGACCATTTAGCGACCTTTTGGCGAAGAATAAAAAATAACCTGGCTATTGAAAAACACATGTAGCCAAGACATCACCGACTATGTTCCGACTACCATTTGGCGACCAAATGAAGACCTTGTAGGAGATAATGCTAAAATGCTACATGAAATGAATTGATTAAATGGATATGGGACCATAAACTAGGGCTGGGCAAGGAAATCGATATTTCGATACGATATCGATACGAGCCGATTTATTCGATATCGATATTTGGTTGAATATCGAAATACAGGATTGGCAGGTAACGCATGGCCCCTGTGTGGCCCGCAACCTGCATTACACATGTGTGTTGCGGGCAGTAGGCTCGCAGGCGGTTAGCGCAGGGCAGCAAAGTGAGAACAGATGCGGCCGGCCGAGCGAGAGAGAACAATGGAGTGCTATTGTGTCTGAGCGAGACGTGACGAAGTAGTCCGACGTGAGAGAGAGAGAAAGCGCTAGTCGTAGGACGCGTGAGTGGAAGCGAGACCGCGTTAGCCGCTGGCGAATGCAACATGCAAGCAAGCCGCCTGTTGACAGTTCAGTTCGTCCCTCGCTCCGTAACCTCGATCGTGATTGGCCGGCTGGGGGGATCTCGTCTTGCGGCGGCCAATGACCTTGCCCGACTCTCGGGGATGGCGAGCTGGCCTATCTAACGAGGCGATATACAGAAAAACACCAATCTACGCGACTGGGAATTCCAAATAATCCACATTTCGGAAGATAATTTCGTTGTAACAACGTTTAGTAATACCAAGGGGAACCAAAATTTGTTCGTTAAAATGATCTTCTCGTAATAATAACGAATTTTCGTTGTAATGATAACAAATTAACATTGTGAACATAGGGATTCGGGCGGGACCACAAATAAATTTCGTTAAAATGATGATTTCGTTGTAAGGGCGTTCGTTGTAACGACTTTTGACTGAAATAACAATACAATACCCCTTCATTAACAGTTTTATGACCAGATCAGTGTACTAAAGTAATAAATAAAAGACACAATGGTTTAGAAAATATTTTGTTTTTCATTTAACTGCAAACTGGGAAGTGGGAGGGGATATTGAAAACAGATGTATTGCTTTCGATATATCGATATCGATATCGAAATTTTTGCCTGATATCGATATTTGAACTTTATGTCATAGCCCAGCCCTACCATAAACCAAGTCATAATAAAGTATTATTATTAATATTATTATTTTTTATTTTACATTCTTACAATTAACATTTGAGCATGTTACATTATTCATAAGACTTTCTTATGTCATTACGACATAAGAGTATTGAAAGCTATCCTTATAAAACTTCATCTCTCTTCTCTCGGAGTCACTGTGTTGTCAATGGTCATCATTGGGCTGCAGTAGATCTAGTTTTTGAATCTGGAAAAAATAGCAATTCATATTGATTTTAGCAGGATTTTATATCAGGGAGATAAGCCAGCATCATAGACATGTATGCGTGCAACAGCGAAGCACACCAAGAATTTCTGTGGCACGCGTCTCGGGCTAGAAAGTAACATTTTGAAATTATTATGTTTCTTGCAAATCTCAATTTCATTTCGAACAGAGTTCTTCTGCCAAAAACCCTTTTCCCAATCATTCTGGTCAAATTTTATTATTATTTCCAGCCTTGACTATGCCCAAAAGTCCAAAACTAACTATGGCCAGCTAATAATCACAAGTGGACAGTGTGTGTGTCATGTAGAATGTAGATGGTAGATAGGCTTGTACTATTAGTATTATGTAACCTCGTAGTACGAGTACTCGAGTAGGCCTATTGAATTAGATTGACTAATACAAAACACATGTCGTTTTATAGCCTTAAGTATCAACTGGCATGTGAACGCAATAATATACGCAAGGTCCACTAGATCGCTTGTAGCGCGCGCGAAGTACGGTCTTCTAACCTATTTCCATAATGTTAAAAATCACATGCTGTTCAAATGGGAGAAACATTCAGAAAAACAAATGAATTGATTAGATGACTTTTACTAACTCTTAATATTGATAAAACTAAATTTATTCCATTTTCTATCAATAAGTTACATAATTCTGTAAAAGACCATTTTAGTTATCTAGCAGACATACAATACACCACAGAAATTAAGTACCTAGGCATAATAGTAGATTGTTATCTAAAGTGGGATAAACACATACAATTTACTACTAACAAGCTACGCAAAATAGTCTACAAATTTTATCAACTTCGAAACATTCTTGACAGAGACACGCTAAAATTAACATATATGGCATTTGCACAGTCCATCCTTCAATATGGCGTTGTAGGATGGGGTACTTGTTACTCAAGTCACTTACATACCCTAGAAATTATGCAACGGAAAATTATAAAAGTTTGCTTAAAAGAAAGACGAGACTACCCAACTGCAAATATATTCAACGAATTTAGCGTACTAACCTTACGACAAATTATTGCCAAAACAATACTAAATTTCCATTTTAAAAACTCCATTAAATATAAAATAATTAGTCATACACACAGTACAAGAGCAAAGACAACTCGAAATGTAGAAATTCCTCGAAAAAGCAAAACTATCGGACAAAAACATGCAGCGTATCTTGGCTCAAAACTGTATAATATACTACCTAATGACATAAAAAATACTACTTCTAAGCACTATTTCCAAACGAAACTAAATCTATGGATAGAAACACCTCAGACAATTGACAAGTTAAATTATATAATCAAATAAATAATAGTTACAGTACAATCAGATCCAAAATACAATCAAATTGACCAGTCTTCCACAAAATACTATAGCAATCATTACCGATATTGTTCTCATATCTATCTTTGGTTACTCGTATGTATGTAGTTAGCTTTTATTATCATTATTTATTATTATTACTTTTATTATCATATATTATATTCTTATAAATGTATAGAAACTATGTTACTAAACATAAATACTGAATTATATAAATTTTATAATTATAATTAAATAATAATAATAATCAGTATGACCTAGAGTCTACCTCGTAGAATAGGCATAATTTAGTCTTAAAATTATCTAGTATGTAACTCTGTGCCACACTCAAGAGCTATCTTCGTGGCACAGTATATTATTTGTTCAAATCATTCTGATATGTATAGATCTAACAAAAAAAAATGAATGTAAAAAAGTGAACAAATAATAATAAAAAATACATCTTGAAATCTGTCAAAACAAATTATGGGCCAAAAAGGCAAAATAACAATCTGTAATGAGATTTTGTCTTCACATTCTATATATACTTTCAAAGGAAATACTCAGTGTTGTAAAGTAGCGCGCTAAAAGTAGCGCGCTACTGGTAGCATGCTACTTTTCATCAGTAGCGAGACGGTAGCGAGCTACTTTCAAAAACGTGGTAGTGTAGCGAGTAGCATGCTACATTTTAACAGTAGCAGTAGCGCAAAAGTAGCGGAAAATCACGCTATTTATTTGTCAATCGATTAAATTACAAAATCGTTAAAATCTCGTTTTCCAAACTCGTTTAGTTTCCACTGTCAATGGGCAAATCACGACTGATTCTGCAAAGCATCCACTACCTCCCCCCCCCCCCCCAACGCGCCACCTGCATCATGCTTTTCAACGGGCAACCACCCGCGGTCAACGACTCCTTCTGAGAGCAAGAGTGTTGAATGAATGAACCCACCCTTTTGACAAGTGCGTGGGTTGGGTTGCCACTTGCCACCCTCCTCGTGTGCCTTGTCACTCGTCAGTCAGTCTCTAGGTAGCCACAACGTGACGATAACCTTGCATGGTGCGTGTTGAAGTGAGTTAGTTTTATAGTGGTTTGCTACGATAGTGACTAGTGACTAGTGAGTGAGGGATTATTATTTATTAGTGATACAAACGGCTTTCTTTAAAACAAATCAACCTACAAGTTCGAGTGGTCGTGTGAATGTAGTAGGCTAGTGATGAAGATGCAGATGATGTCGACAGCACCTGCACCACTTCGAATCCTACTCTTCCGTGGCCATCATACGAAAAGTTTTTCTCTTATAAAAGTGCTGGGAAATCGAGCACCAATACTATAAAAATAATATCTGTTTCGAAGTCCTCATCATTATTACACAAAACCATATATTACTTTAATATAATTTATTAATTTGCTGCCAGTAACAAACCACTTATGACATTATGACAATGTCAAGAACATGATATTAATATGTATAAGGACGAATGAATCATCATTCATCAACCTACAAAAATGAAAAAATGAATTCCCCCTTGATTTGGCTTTAGACAAGCTGAAACGAGGACATTGTTATTGAATTGATTAAAACTTCGTAATCATCTTTGACGCCGTCGATGTTGTGGAATGATACGTTTCCTTTGTTCGGGTTATTGACTAATAATAATTGTACTAATTTAATTTGCTACCTGTTTATCCAGTTCCCACATGTATGTCGGTAACGTCAGAATACAGCCTTGTTTACGAACAGCATTCTAAAGTATTTTCCAGTATTAGAAACGTAGCGGACCTCAAGCGCATTCAAAGACCGAGAGTTGACATGTTATTAGCCTCGTCTTTGTGGACACGCCAATCACTGATGCATCGACTGTCACAACACAGCCAATTTGTCTCAGCAGCTTGGGCTCAGTTCGCTGCTTGAATTACGACAGACAGGAGCTACCGTGCGATACGGGTTGTGTACGCTTTTGGTTACCTTGTTGTGTTCTGTGTAACGCTGTATTTTTTATAATAATCTGTAAATTACTCATGTAAGCCTATACCTATAGTTATATCTTATTGTTATCATGTAGTCATTAGTGATAAGTGCTTAATAATCGTGGTGTTGCGGACAACACTGCAAGTTTTAGCAAAACATGGCGTTATTTTCGCACACCCTATAAAACATGTTAAAAGTTTAGGCTATAAGAAAATGATGTCGCACCCTTCGGGGATGGGTCGACGTACTTGTAAGCCATCTACCGCATGTGGCTATGACTGACGCGTGGCCAACCCCCACAGACCATCAATGGCTTTGAAATCTGCATTTGCCGCTACGTTTCTTATACTGGAAAATAGTTTAGTTGACCTCAGTCACAGATAAAATATTATTCTCGAAGTGAAGTGAAATATCTGTGATCTTATGTTCGTATTCACGTTAGCGTTGACAGAATGACAGCCAAGTTGACGCGGATATTCGTAAATAGGCTATTTGGCGTATCGAAGCAATTGACGTACTATTTATTTCTCACACCACAGAACTGACAATCTGGCTCCATCAAAGCGCGTGTTTACGTAACACGATTTACGAAAGTAGCGTGAAAGTAGCGCGCTACTTAAAAAACGTAGCTGAGCGGTAGCGAAGCTACTTTTTTAAGCAAGTAGCGAAAAAAGTAGCAAGCTACTTTTTTTAAGCAATTAGCGTTAGCGATAGCATGCTACTTTTTTAGAGTAGCGTTTACAACACTCCGCGTAAGTTCACATTATTGGTGAGGATAATTTAAATAATAATGCGATTTTTGTAGTTGGATCCAAAATGGCGATTTCGGATCTCATTCAATGACTTTACTTTGCGCTTCGCAATTACTCCGCTAGGAGTAAATCCAGTAGACCTTGTAATATACCTAGTGTCTAAAGTCAGATGATCGAGAAACTAGCGCGAGTTGACTCGTGCGAACTTATTGCTATCTCCGATACACGACAGAAGAATAATAGAATAAAATCTAATAGATTCTCATGCATCAATGGGCACTAGCCTAGTTACAATAATGAGTTTTGATTGGAGCTCGCTAGGAATGCCAGCGGCCGTTTAACTGCTTTGTACAGTCAATATACACTAGTCAGCTAGCCTAGTAGCAGAATGTAATCAATCGCAAGTACGAATCGCTGATCCACTCATGTCCGTACTGTAGCCTACTATCGTTGCTGTCACACACTTGTGTTCTGCTCTAGCCTCTAGACAACTAAATTATGTTCAGCGGTAGGCCTAGTACAAATCAGTGAACAAGCAAACGCTGGAGTTTGGTCTCTACACTAGCCTACAACACACTGTTATTGGGATTCTGTTACTTTATTGTGCACTGCAGCATTTCCCATTATCATTAGGTAGGCCTACTAGGTAGGTAAGGTAGGCCTAGGCCCTATAAGCCCGTGTCTATTTAATGCGAAGCTGATGCCACTGGCAAGACCTAGGCCTAGCCTAGGCTAGTGTAAGCCTAGGGCCTACCAGCAAATATTGATAGGTAATAGGCCTATTGTTACCTGACAAAGGAGGAGGCCTGACAAATAGGTGGTAGGGTCTACGTGCTGTCTAGAACCTGGGATAAGAGAATCTAGATTTCAATAGTTAAGGTGCCCTAGGCCTAGGCTAGGCTTAGAATAGGCTAGCTTAGGCCTATCCAAGCCTAGGGGCCAAGTTGGCCTTTGAGGTTATGGTAGGTTTATCTACAGACCAAGCATAGTAATAAGTATATAGTAACATTGTTTCACTCTAAGCATATATTATCCTTGGTCTAGATCACTTTAAATGAGTTAATATCAATTATTACAACTATACTTACCACAATTGTCGTTGAGAGGTTGCTTGTCGAGCCGCACGATTGCTTTTCTTTCCACTTCCTTTCAAGTTTCAACTTTCAACTGACGTTTTTTCAGCGCCGCGCGCGCTGTTTGGACGACGTATTCTTGAACTAAAATTTTTAAAATTTTACGAAGGGTGACTATGTTTGGGTGACGTTCTGGTGACGTTTTTCAGACGGATACTTTTGACTATTAGTTAGCGATGATATGGAGCCGTAAATGACTATGTTACGGCAACGTATTGGCGATGTTTCGACGCTGTATACTGTGACTACGTATTGGCGACGTTATTGCGACGAAAATGTCTATGTTTCGGCGACGTATTGGCGATGTCTTGACGATGAAGACCTTTGACTATCATTTGGTGATGTGTCAACTAGTAGCTGAAACATCCTCAACACATAGTTGACCATGTATTAGCGACGTGACGACCATTTTCCTACGTTTCGGCACGTAGTCAACGACGTATTGACGATGAAAATTTTCGTAAGGGAAATCTCTGTTTTTATAAGAAGATTTAGGCTTAAAAAATATTTGCAAGGTTGGCCCACATACATTTTTGGGATATATTTGGGACTAATGCTAATTTATGAATTAGGCATATGATTTGTTTAACAATTAACATTTTAATTAATTGCACTAATTTGGGTTGTAGGTAGTAAAGTTTGTTTGGAATAATATGTTGGGCTGTGTCTCAAATCGATGTGTTTCGCCAGTCGACTAGCGTAGCAGACTAACCTAACAATTAGTAACAATGAATAAAAACAATTGGCATCTAGCATTCCATGTTGTGAGGCTGATCTATTTTCCAAGTGTCTAAAGCAGGAATCATTAGCCAGCCATTCAACTTCTAAACAGAATCTTCGAAATTCAACACTAATTTTATTCACAGCTCACTAGGGTACTCATTCATACACCAAACAAACACATACCACCATAGTAGGCCTAGGCCTACTAGGGAGATTGGTCAAATAAGCGACCCCTCGGCCACTAGCAGTGGCCCACTACACCCAACCTACAGCTATGATTGCCCTATAGACATCTCATTATCTTTTATTCATTCCTACGATCGCTGTTGTGTTTTTTATTGGGCCCAAAACATGAATTTTGTAGAGTAAAAGTAATAGGCTAGGCCTTTATTACCTGCAAATACAAAACATTTTTCAAATGTTTACAGAGATTTTGTCCCACCCTGTAAGGTTGCCTTTGGGCATGATGAACCTCTAAGATGACCCAGTGTTCACAAGATTTTACTAGACTAGACATTTACTAGACAAAATTGGGTGATTATACAATTTATGTGTTATATTTTAATCACAGTTAGAATGCTGTGGATGTTACAGCAAACTTTTACATTAGATTAGCCCGTAATCGGAGATTCGCTATAAACAAACATGGCGACTGCCACATGCATTTTGAATGTAATGTTTGTTGAACTGAGCTTACTAAATCAGAGCTTACTTAGGCCTAACGTAGTTGGTGAACTTGGACCTTTATGTTCCAGAGTCCTGGGTAGAACTGCACACCGGAAACAGCCCTGATCGTGTAACTCCATTGCCATTCAGCTCGGGTGAAGAGTACTTGAGACTGCTTCGAGAAGCCCAAAGAGAGAGTAATCAATCTTCTGCAAGGGTTTCCCTTGCATCTTCCCGCAGGGACACACCAAGATCCAGGTAACATTTCTGTACAATTTTCTATACTGGTCCTATTTAGAATCGGGGTTACTGTTTGTTAAATATTATAATAGAGGAACCGATGACTGTACGTCAGCACTTGTTAAAGGCAAGCGTTCATGTGATTACCCACCTTACTCATGTGTCCCAAGACGTGTGTGGTGGAATTCTACTGCAGATGCAACTCTGTTGTGAAATATTACAGTATGTGGTTCTGGAATGTCAGTGGTGGCGAGTGGAGACTTTCATGAAGGCAAAACTTCGTTAGACTTACATTAGTGTTGGTTCACCCACTAGAGCGAGTTCAGTTTTTGGAAAACTTGCTTAGTGGATTGGAAAAACTTGGTAATAGTATGTCCTATAAAAATATGTAAATATCATAGGCGTGTACAATTTTGTGAGGAATAATTTTTGTCATATTAGATTTGGTCAGAAAACGTACGGTTATGAAAGTAAATTGGAAAAACTACATATAGGCTAGTGGAGGCCATTTTAAGTTCTACTTGTAATTCGATAATGCCTTCTATTAAAAAGTTAAAAATAAAGACTATTTTATTATTATTATATTATTATTATTATTATTATTATTATTATTTTATTGAATGTATCACAATCATACAATCTCGGTCAAAACCGGCGTTAACATGTTATACGGACGTAATGTCAAGTATTTCCATGTGTCTACCTTATTTAACTTCACTAATCACATGTCACTAGTTTAAACAGTCATCAATCTCGGTCAAAGCCGGTGTTTACATGTTATACGGACAATACAGATGTAATGTCAAGTATTTCCATGAGGTACCTTGTTCAACTTCAGTCGTTACTGTCTTATTAGTACTTGTTCATAGTATACACTGCATAATGATATGATCTTATTTGCGTTGTCTTCGTGTGAGTCTTCTTTGCGTCGTGTTACTGTGTGTACGGTCGTGGCCGATTTCTCGATGCCATCCTAGTAATTCTACTCTATGGACAATGGAAAACCACGAAAACCATGTCAGGATGGATGTTGTCTCGAAGGATTCACTCTCATAAGTTTAAACTAGTTCTAAATGTTCTTCTGTATGTTAATGTTCACGTCATGTTCTGTCAAAATTATTTTCTGTAACAGCTGTCAAAGTTCGTTTTGTTTTTTCGAAAAGTCAATGCCCTCAGTCGATACACTTCCCAGTTTGATCGAAAGTCCACTATTATTTTTCTTCAACGTCCTTGATACGAGTCCTCTCGCGATTCCCTGGTGGGGTCTCGTCGAACTCCAGAACCGCGCGCGCTGTTAGCGGCAAATTTGTGGACTACCATCTCGTAAATTTCCAATTACTTCTCAGATTTCAAAGACGAAAAGTCCCCTCAATTCTGAAAAGATTGCAAAGTGCTTACGTACAACAGCTAATACATCTAACTGTATTCATATAATCTTGGTAAATTATGTGTAATGAATAATATGAACTAAATCTACGCCCATATTGACCTAATTTGTCTGCCAAAATTATCTACCTTCATTTGTTCCTATGTTAAACAAAACGGAGTCCCGACTATCTCGGAACAACCACTTAAAACTAAATTAAACTATTATTTATTTGAATATAAATGCAAACTAGTACTTCCCTTCAATTTCCCTCGTAGTAGACATCTTATGGAACACCCCTATGTAAAAAACTGGGACCGATTCTTCCTTCTATCATGGAAATAACATTTTTATTTAGGAGCAAATTTTTACGTGACTCTTAGACCCGGTTCACACAGGTTATTTAATATCATTTAATAGGAATTTCTAACCAAAGTTAGGTGGTAAAAATTATTATTATTATTATTATTATTATTATTTTTATTATTATTATAATTTATTATTATTATTATTATCATTATTGTTATTAATTGATACAATGATACATAATACAAAAATAACAAGACGTTTCGACACGAGATCTTGAAGAACTCAAGGAGAAGATGGTTTGTAATGTATCGGGGATTTATTGTTGCAGCCCAAAATCGCCTCCTAATAGTCCCAATACAGAACTGTCCTCAGATGATGATTTGAAAGGAGTTTACATCAACTATTGTTATAAGGTACGTATGCCTGATCTATTGTGCAATGCACAGTGATATTTGAGATCATATTCATATAAATAACCAATTTTATGGTAGGCCTACACTTTCAATTTTTTGAAAAAGTGGACTAGACTAAAAAAAGTTAAACAAATATGGGTTGAAACTCAAAACAAAATTTCTTCCCAAAAGCAAATTTGAAATTTTACATTTCAATCGGGTGAAAAAATATAGGCATGGACTTGCATTTGAAGAAGAATCATAATATTATTAGTTCTGGGTAATGAAGTATGCATACTCTTTTTGTAAATGTGCATTCCATATCCTAAACATGTTTAAATTGAATAATTGAATTGTACGTAATTAGATCTTTGAGTTAAGACTAGTGTGATTGGCTTTAGGGTGGTGACTTCATGAATGTGGACCGCAACACTGACTGGATTTGGGACTGGAGCAGTCGGCCTGATCAAGCGCCTCCAAAGTACGTAACACAATGCAATGGAATTGGGCTGTGGTTTAATATTAATATATAATAGAATAGATTAATATAAGTAACTTTATTTTCTGTTTCTCCTTATTGTACAGTATACATTATATTTCAGTATTTACAAAGCATTTTATGAAAGGAAGAAAACCCATCCACAAATTGACAAATGAACAGACATGATTCTGGCATATATATGTAAAATGGTATCCCTTTGGAGCCATCATAGCAACAAGGTACATAATAATACATATAATGCTATAACAGTCCCCACTGAAAATCAGGATGCTTACTGCATCTGCACATAAAGACTGTCTAGTCCTGGACCAGGTCAGTCCCCTCGGCTGGGTATAGCGTAAGATTAGCACGATGCTGGTCAGGGGTATGGCCTCGTCACTTGACCCGTGCATGTGACCAAGTTCAGGATTGTTACTAAATATTTTGATTTTTGTTTCATTTAAAAAATGATTTTGAAAAAGTCGGATGTGATTCCGACGAAACGTAAAATTATAAGAAATAAAAAATGTATAAGTAGTTAATTATTTTAATTTTATTTAATTAATTTATCTTATTTATTGTAGGCCAACATGATTGAACCCAAGAATAGCTAATATTAATACATCTCTTCTCCATGAAAGAATTCACAATTACTGTGGATACTTTTTCAAGAAAACCTCTTGTGGGTGGATTTATGAAGAAAACCAGAAATTAAGACCTGGGTTTGATTCCCAGTTGGGTTGGTTTTTTATTTCTGGTTTTCTTCATCATATATATGTTAATATTAACATTAACCTGGGCCACAAAAGCCCTTCATATTTTAATATATGATAGGTAGAAGGATAGACCCCAACAGCTTACCTGAATTGTACTTTTCTGGTAGAGAGATTAAATAACAACATATATAATGGACAACACAAGTATTCCGAGATGTTTCGGTACAAGACCTTGATCACTCTGGTGTATGTAGACTAGTAACCAACTAACCTAACCTATGAACTAAACTAGCTAGCCTTATTGGCTGTTGGGAGGGGGGGGGGGGGGGGGGGGGAGGAGAATGGCAGAAAGAAGGGGCTGGGTGGCTAAGAAGATGGAGGGGGAAGCAGGGACATGGTTCCTCCTCACCAGATGTTTAAGTTAGGTGGAGTGTATGATTTAGTTATCCACTGTTGGGCCATAGGCCTATATATATATATATTGCTACTCTTTATTCCAACATCATTTAGTTGGGTAAAGGGGTGTTTCCACCATTGAACTTGGGCATCCCAGGTGATGATTGATGTTTGGGCTTAACGTCTCATATTTTTGCAACTTGGCGAATCGACACGATGATTGGATGAAATATGAAAATGAAATAGGGGGCTGTTTGGAGGAAAAATGCAAATAGGAGGGCAGGGAGGAAAAAGGAGTGGGGACAATGTGGACTGCATTTCGTCTGACTTCTCCTTCTCGACCTGTCCGGCTAGGTTGGCCCTACCAGAAGCATACGCTTCTGCCGGCATAGCTCTCGGGATCCACAAAGCACGCATAAGGTATCAGTCCCTGGGCAGGTTGGGCATCCCAGGAGTCGGTATCTGCATGCCAAGCTTGACACATCATTTTCTTGAACTTCGTTCTCTTTAATGTCCATGACAATAAACATTCATTTTGCTACCCGGGTATGAAAAATTCCTGGTATTGACATACCTAATTCAAGTAAAATTAGTAGTGAAAGTAGTAGTGTTTAGTGTTTAGAAGGCTCTTCGCAGCACAAGATTTCCTAGGATTTTAAGTGTTTTAGCATAATGATAATGTTTGCTAGCGTCAACGCCGTTTCTTGTCAAGAGACTTAATTTCTTTTTTTCTTTTTTACTTATATGTGGTTTTGTGGTGACAGGAAAAAACAATTAATAATAATAATAATAATAATAATAATAATAATAATAATAATAATAATAATAATAAAATAATTTCACTATAGGTAGACACGGGGTGGCTAAAGCACTGTACCCAGTGTCTCAAGAAACAAGAATTGACCTTGATTGTTTTCTTTTAGAGACTGGAAATTCAAGCATCCCAAGAGAAGAACATACAGTATTCGCAATGCTAAAGTTGGCAAGAACAGTTTGTTTTCCAAGGAAGTCCTGTACACACTCTTCATCACAAACGTCATAACTCTTCTTCTTGGAACAGGAGTAGGGTAAGTCTAAAATACCTCATTTGCTTGTGTGAGCTATTTTAGTCAAAAGTGATCATTATTGAACTGAACTGTGTAGCCAGTCTTCTTCAACGGTCGGTGACCAAGGCCACGTAGACCGAAACGTTCGACATTATGTGTAAATATTTGTGTTAATCTTCACCTCAAGCAGCCACCCACAACCTTTCAGGTAAGCTGTTGGTCTCCTTTCTTCTTTCCCCAATATAGGCCTACATCTGAACTGAATCATTATTTAAAAGATCATGAAAGCGTTCTCAAGATATCAATAAAATATCGTTAATTTTGCTTGGTATTGCAAGCTACGCCGTAACTGCTGTTAAGATTTCATTGTAATGGTTCTGCTCTCTTACAGTGTTTGGCTGAGTCGACGAGGTATGTTCTTGCCCCGAATCAACTTTGAGTGACGCATCATGCCTGTAGTCCGTTGCTGAAGACAGGACAAGTGGAAACTGTTTAAATGAGAGGAAGACTGATGAAGAGCTTTTCTATGTAAACTGTCTTATAAGGGACTTTTTCAAAACATGCCTTCTTATTGCATGGACATAGTTTGCTTATAGTTATAGGCCACCACTTGCTGTTTTTAGACAACTATGCATCATTGTCATCATCAACACAACACATATTGTGCTGGCAAATTGACACACATGCACAGCCTGTGAATATCAAATAATATGCAACATATTTAACCTACCCTACAAGTCATTTTGGGATAAGCTATTTAGGGATGGGCATCCATATCAAATACGGTATGGACATCAATATTCGTCATCAATTGATTTATTGAAAAGTGTTGTAAGTTGTTTTTTTGTCTTTATTAGTATGAAATATTGTTAGCATAATTCGGAACCTGTTTCAGCTCTTCTAGCATTTGAGTTGCCCATTTTCTTCATATCTATAACAAGGCATTTGTGCATTTGTTTTTAGATGTACAGGTATCGCAGCCTTTATTTATACATCTTTAGGAACCTACAGCAGTAAACAAAATATATAAGCTAATTTCTAATTAGCTTAAAAATGGAATCATATTGTGAGCTAATAATGATGGCTCATAAATCATAATTAGTTCATTTAAAACTGTATATACAAATTATATACATATTTTGTCATGTTTTTCATTTAGAAGCAGTTGAGTAGTAACAAAAAAAATCAATTTTTTCCAGTGCTTCCCTCAAGTCATACTGCACACCACTGAACACTCTTTAAGGTCTATCCTTAATCCCTCTCTCTTTTTGCAGTACCTATCTAACTTGCAATTTTGTTACTATTTGTACTGACTTCATTAGTGCCTCGTCCGCTTGATTGCAAGAAGCAATGGAATGCAAAGCCATCCAATTAAGGATACCTTTGGCTTAACTCCTTAGAAGGGATGATATTGGTTACCCGGTTCCCAAATTTTATCTAGCTAGCCGTTTTTTAGAATCTGAATAAATTTCCTGAGTCCATTTTAGGCTTAATTGACAGTATAATTTACCAGACAATATTGCTACAGTTGATTCCAGTGGAGCCTACCAGCCAGTTGAGCACATTCCAACACTTCTGATATGTCTGCTCGGGGAGATTTTTTTTAACGTTTTTAAGCCATCAGACTGCATGTTTAAGTGGACTCAAGCTGGCTTGAATTAATTCTTGCTGTTGATTTGGATGATTAGCGGTGTCAAGAATTGGTGTTTCTAACGTGGTTATTACAGATTTCAAGTATAAGAATCTACAATAACCAAAAACTGCCATTTGATACAATTCTTTCAATGAACGACAAACTTATACGATGTCAATGACTGGGCTGACCCAAACCAACTTAAAACTCATGTGTACAAAGTCTCTATTATAACAAGAAAACAAGTATGTTACTTTGTTTGAAAAATAAGCTGTGGGGAATCGTTGGGAGGGGGGGAGGGGGGGCCATGGAAGCGACAGGTAGACCATTCATCTATGGGAGACCGTATGACAGATAGAATGCGCTGTGAGCGATGACGTTCAGTTTACCTATTATATCTAGCTCAGATTCAGTTTAATGCTCCAAATCTTATACGCCTAGTATATAATTTACAGTAATTTTTATTATTGACATACTTAAGCACTTAAAAAAACCGAATTATTAATGAGTGTTATGTAATTAAAATAACAATCAGCCGAAGAATCCAGAAAACAAGTGAAACCTAGTACAATGGTTGACGGAATAACACAGTCTACAACACTTTTCACGTGCAGGTAAGGTTAAGCCGTCCCACAGCCATCTGTATTTACACGACATCATTATTGTATGCGTCAAGTGAAGGGCATACTGACATTTGTGTGGGTGTGAACGCTCGCAGCGCTGCTGTCATACGGTCTCCCATATATCTATGGACATTATCTTGTTTCGAGAAATGCGCTCCCAGCTAAGTTGACCAGTCCTATTGTCCATCCGACTTCACTCACCGCTCGTATCCTTAAATGTGGACTGACAAGTTACTTCTTTTTCTATGACACAAAGACTACGAGTCTGTAATAGATAATCTCAATAACCACTAGACTGATTTCAATGGAACTTTCATTAATGGCTTCCGTATAATAATCTTTGTCGCATTCCAATCCAAGGCCTAGAAACAATCTTAAAATCAAACGTGCTTTTTATTATGAAATGACGTGCCACACATTGAAGTCATGTGTTTTTACGATCCAGGTATCCAGGTAATAAAAGAGCTGTTAACCAGTTCCGAATTGTACTACCCAATATCATCCCTACTATGTATAAATTTTATGACATATGTTTGGCCAAAGAAACAAATAACTTACACACATAAATAGTGAGTTCTAGTTTTTGTCCTGTGCACTGTTTGCAGTGATACACACTTTGCAGCACTACCTATGTTACTGCATTTTGTCTCTGTAAATTGCACTAGTACAGCAGTGTAGCACCAGCTCCTGAGGTGGTGTGGCAGTGCAGTTTAAAAAAATGTGGCACTAAATTGATTTAAAACATGATTGTTACTTAAGTATATCAATACTGTAATTGTTATTTATCTAAAGAATAATTATTTAATTGACATCCAATGTTATCTATTACAAACCACTCTAAATTTCAAAGCATTATTTTACTGATCAGCCGATGCTACACCAGAGGTTTATTTTGTCTTCCTTCAGTGCAACCACATGCCTTGTACTGTTGCATGCTACAAGTCTACATTGTAATAAGTGCAGTACAAAAAAATCCTAGTGATATTGCACATGCACTGCAATCATGTAACTTTGGTTGACAGCGATGAAAATTGTACGCTTGAACAATCGTAGCTCATGCATGCAATGATGTACCGGTACAGCTCGGTAACACTATTAAACGTTTAACACATCCCAGGGATGACAATTAACCAAAGTTTAAAAAATACGGGACGTAAAATCAAAATATCCTTATCATCATCCTCCCGAATAACGTGCGTGCTCTCGATCGCTGAGTGCCCAGCCAGAGCTTTCAATAACGTGCGTGCTCTCGATCGCTGAGTGCCCAGCCAGAGCTTTCAATAACGTGCGTGCTCTAGATCGCTGAGTGCCCAGCCAGAGCTTTCAATAACGTGCGTGCTCTCGATCGCTGAGTGCCCAGCCAGAGCTTTCAATAACGTGCGTGCTCTCAATCGCTGAGTGCCCAGCCAGAGCTTTCAATAACGTGCGTGCTCTCGATCGCTGAGTGCCCAGCCAGAGCTTTCAATAACGTGCGTGCTCTAGATCGCTGAGTGCCCAGCCAGAGCTTTCAATAACGTGCGTGCTCTCGATCGCTGAGTGCCCAGCCAGAGCTTTCAATAACGTGCGTGCTCTAGATCGCTGAGTGCCCAGCCAGAGCTTTCAATAACGTGTGTACTCTTGATCGCTGAGTGCCCAGCCAGAGCTTTCAATAACGTGCGTGCTCTCGATCGCTGAGTGCCCAGCCAGAGCTTTCAATAACGTGCGTGCTCTAGATCGCTGAGTGCCCAGCCAGAGCTTTCAATAACGTGCGTGCTCTCGATCGCTGAGTGCCCAGCCAGAGCTTTCAATAACGTGCGTGCTCTGGATCGCCGAGTGCCCAGCCAGAGCTTTCAATAACGTGCGTGCTCTGGATCGCCGAGTGCCCAGCCAGAGCTTTCAATAACGTGCGTGCTCTCGATCGCTGAGTGCCCAGCCAGAGCTTTCAATAACGTGCGTGCTCTCGATCGCTGAGTGCCCAGCCAGAGCTTTCAATAACGTGCGTGCTCTCGATCGCTGAGTGCCCAGCCAGAGCTTTCAATAACGTGCGTGCTCTCAATCGCTGAGTGCCCAGCCAGAGCTTTCAATAACGTGCGTGCTCTCGATCGCTGAGTGCCCAGCCAGAGCTTTCAATAACGTGCGTGCTCTAGATCGCTGAGTGCCCAGCCAGAGCTTTCAATAACGTGCGTGCTCTCGATCGCTGAGTGCCCAGCCAGAGCTTTCAATAACGTGCGTGCTCTAGATCGCTGAGTGCCCAGCCAGAGCTTTCAATAACGTGTGTACTCTTGATCGCTGAGTGCCCAGCCAGAGCTTTCAATAACGTGCGTGCTCTCGATCGCTGAGTGCCCAGCCAGAGCTTTCAATAACGTGCGTGCTCTAGATCGCTGAGTGCCCAGCCAGAGCTTTCAATAACGTGCGTGCTCTCGATCGCTGAGTGCCCAGCCAGAGCTTTCAATAACGTGCGTGCTCTGGATCGCCGAGTGCCCAGCCAGAGCTTTCAATAACGTGCGTGCTCTCGATCGCTGAGTGCCCAGCCAGAGCTTTCAATAACGTGCGTGCTCTCGATCGCTGAGTGCCCAGCCAGAGCTTTCAATAACGTGCGTGCTCTCGATCGCTGAGTGCCCAGCCAGAGCTTTCAATACCAAAAAATAGCGGAAACGCTGGTGTTTAAATTAATTTCCGTAAACTAAAGTAGGACAAACCATAGCTTTAGTTAAGAGTTTACCAACCTCTAGAACACAGTGGAGTATTAAATACCTGCTGTGAGTAGTTACTCTGGGGATCTACTCAGTAAAAGTGTACATTTTGATACGTTTTGACAGACTTTCAATAAAAACAAACGACTGCCAATGTCGCTCACATCTTGCTGGATTTTGACAAGTTCCTGTGAACTTCTTCGAATTCTCGGACTCTCATTGGCTACACAATATTGATCACTGAATTTTCAACGTTATCGACCAAAATTGCATGATCGCAGTCAATGATGGTGACATGGTTTACCATTTTATTTATATTCTGGCATTACTCTGAAATAGGATTCTTTGTTGAGTGCATTATGAATATCTATAACAGCTTAAAACGTCTAGTACTTCCAGAGTATATTTTGGTAGCAAGTAGTCTCACAAGTATATTTCCTCAAATTATTGCTCTTCCCAGCCCCAGTAACCATCAGACACTATGTGGTCTATGCCACCAGATAAAGTTTTTGCATGTTTACTTAAGTATATATATATCAAGTATGCATCTAAATAAATGTAGAATTGTGTTCTTTATACATGTTATCGTTTTTGTATTAAAATAAAAATTATGGTTAATGTGGGAAAGAAATAAAAATTCACTTAAAATGTATATTTCGTATTTCTTTTATAGCATTCTATATTTCCTTTCATTCAATTTGTTGTACATGTATATGAGATATATATTTTCAAAATCGTGACAGCTGGTTGGGAATTCTGTAACAAGAGTAGATCTACACAGCACAGCCTCCCTTGCAAAACATAATTAGGCCCGGTTTTATAACTATTTAGTCTGAGGCTAACTTGTTTTCTCTGTGGAACCACACTTCTGATTGGTGGTTGCTATAGAGAAAACAAGTTAGTCCCAGGCTAAATATTTAGCAGGCCTTAGTACTCTTGTGCCCAGTATTATAATGGCCATCTAAATATTTAGCTCGGAACTAACTGTTTTATTATTTTCCCATGTGACAGCTACAAAAGCAATCTTTACTTCTCCATGAAATGGTCGCTTTAGTTTAGGGAAGTTTACCGTTATTTTTTTAAAATTATTGTAATACAGTGTTTCTCAAACTGTTTGCATCCACGGAGCACTAGATAGGTGCTTGGCATACATGCGGACCACCCACCTATGATTAATACTCATCACTACAACCAAACCAGCATATACGAATACAGTACGAGTTTTTTGTTGAATAAGAGAACCTTGATCGTTACTCTTACAGTACTAAACATATTATGTGCTGAAAGTATTTTATTTATAAACAATATTATTGTGTCACAGTTTTTCAGTATTTTTAAATACCTGTAATTACGTATATTTCATCAGCGACTCAGTGTGAGTGATGATCTTGTTTGTGATCTCGCACCAGAAAATCTACTTTCGGCTCGATAGCAAGACAGTTTGAGTCGTAATTCTAAGCACAGAAAACAATAACACGTGAGGAAAACACGTTATCCAAGATTTAGTGAACACAATACAGCCTCAATAACAACTTATCTGTTCCTGGAAGATAAAGTGCAAACTTGTATCACGAGGCAGAGGTGGGGGGCAAATTCCATCCCACTTGGAGAGACAACAAGGGCGGAAGTGGAATCATTCATTGTTTCAGTTAGGGGCATTCATTCGGTCGTATTATACATATTCGTATGTGTGTTAAGTGCTTTTAAAATAAGAAGATTATGTTAAAGCCTTAAAGGTATTTTAGTAAATTAGTGTTTATTAAAATGACAATTTATAATCTTAAAATGGATGTAAACCTGGTCATCTCCAGAGGACCACCGGGCGGACCTCACATTGAGAAACACTGTTGTAATAATATTTGCAATGCCCATTCTTGTATTGTTGGTCATTGTTGTTATTACACTTATCTTTATCTCTTACATTGAATAATGACGATAGCATTGAGAACTTTTCACCAGAAAGTTCGTGGACATGGACGCGCTCGCTTATCAACGCGTCACACAGAGCGTTTTCCTAGTAATACCGGTATTTATGTAGAAAATTGGAATGTGGTGGAAAAGGAAGAGTGGTGGCAAGATAGGAGGAGATGGAGAGACTTATCTTCAATGCCGCCCAACGCAGAGTTGGACGTGGCAATAGATGATGATGTTGATGATGATGGGAAAAACAGGGCATGACGTCAATCTCATATCAGCAATCAACCAATCTAATACGTAATGATAATAATTCTTTATTAATAATAATAGTTAACTAATAATAATTTATAATAATATATATTAGGGATAACATTGGGTAGTAAAATTCGGAACCGGTTCCAGCTCTCATATTAGCCGGGTACCCGGATCCTGAAAACGTATTTTTCGATGTGTAGGCTTGATTTGAAGGTCGTCGCTAGGCCTTGTGAAGTGCGCGGGGTGCGAAGGCGAGGGACGAATGATATGCATGCCACCCGCTCGGTTACCCTCTTGGAATACGTCTGCAGTAATCACGTCGAGTAAAAAAATCATTTCTCAATATACAACTGAAGCACTTACATAAAACAGGATTTTTAAGGAAAATACTGTGACATATATGGAAGGCGGATAGGGTTGGATCTAGGAAGCCTGGTAAAAAGAAGAAGTGGTTTTTAGAAAAGAAAGATTGTTGGGTATTGTTGAGAGATGTTACTATGGTTGAGAAAAATAACAAGATAAAAAAACTTGGTGTTGTTTAAAAAGTTGACAGTGAAGGACTGGTTTTGTGTGTGGGACGTGCACGACAGCTGCTTCGGGACATCGAAGCAGGCCTGTTTCGAAGTGCGACGGTTGTTCGTGAGGTAAACGTCAAGCCATCAAACGAGTAAGTAATGTAATATCGACTGAGCTAGTAATATAAAATAATAATTTGTCTACTTGAGATACCGGGCTAGACAGTATTTGACAATTTGGCGCTCCAACGTGTAGGGCTCGGTCTACTACAACGACCGAGATGGTAGATGTCTGTCCATAGGTTTAGATCAATATTAGGCTAGAGAAGTTTGTCTAGGGAATGTGTTACCAAATTTTAGTTAAATCAGTAAGATCAGATTCGAGATTGTCCATAGGTTGATACGTATGATTGTGTGAATGTATGAATAGACTAGTGGAGGTTCAAGAAGATTTGGAGTAGCAAAGAGTGGTTAAAGTATGGAGAGGGAGCTTGATGATATTGAAGGAAGTGAATATGAGGGGTTAAGAGTGGAGAGGGAGCTTGACGATATTGAAGGGAGCTTGATGATGGATGGACCAGATGAGGATGGGGATCTCAAGAACATGATAAGGAATTTAATGAGGATGCAAGTAGGTGTGACAGCCAAGATCACGGAGATGAAGAAGGGGCAGGATGAACAAGCTAGGGCTTTGGAAGAGATGAAGAGGCATATGGTTAAACAGGTAGATATGGAGAAGATGATGGGAGACATGACCACGGAAATGAAAACGATATTTTTGGTAAAGCAGGTGGATGTAGGAGATGTAAAGAAAGAAAAAGATTTGAGAAGCGTAGGAGAGGTAGGAAGTGGAAAAATAGATGTTGTGAAAGAGATTGTTGAAGAGCAAGTAGGCTGGTTGGATAATAAGGAAGATGTGGAGATAGTTGAGAAGCAAGGTGACAAGTTTGATGATAAGCAAGATGTGGAGAAAGTTGAGGAGCAAGATGAGATGAGGTTTGATAAGAAAGACGTGGTTGTTACAGAGCAACAGATAGATAAAGTGGTGGATAAATATGTGGAGATAGATGAGGAGTACAAGGATGCTGTGGTTGGTGAGGAAAATAATGATTTGACTGTAGGGCAGAAAGATGATTCCAGGGTCAATAATGAGAGGGAGTGGGTTTGTTATGAGAAAGAATGGATGATGGTAGGAAGAGACTGGAGTAAGTTTAGAGGTGGAACTGTTGAAACTCTCGTAAAGGTAGGCCTATGGTAAAAAAAAAAAAAAAAAAATTTCGGGGATGTTAATTTGAAACCGTACAAAATGTTTATGGAATAACCTTGTTCTGTATGTGTTGGTGGATTTCATGTTGGTAGTAATGTGGTTAAATGTTTGTTTCGTTGATGTAGTGTGATCGGCCGACATTTTGTCTTGGGTTCGATGTTCTTTTGGTTGCCATAGGTATGTTTTTTTTCCATTTTTGTGGAACGAAATTCAAATTGCGACAAAAAATTAAAAAAAACATGGGGGGTAATTGTCGTAATAGCGTTGTCGTAAAATTGTCGTAATAGCGTTGTCGTAATAGTGTTGTCGTAATAGCGTTGTCATAATAGGGTTGTCATAATGTTGTCGAGAAGTTGATGATACCAGTGGTATAAATAATTTAAAAAAAAAAAAAAGATTTTTTTTTATTCACTGAGTGGTGGTTTTTTTTTGTCAAAAGGAATGTGGTGGGTCACATTGCCTGTGATACATTATCTGCAATATGCAGAAGAAAAAAAAAAAGAATTTTTTAAATTCACTGGGTGGATTTTTTTTGTCTAAAGGATTGTTGCATAATATAGTAAGTCAGACATTGTTGGGAATTACAGAGTGGCATTGTTGAGGTATTGTCAAACTTTGACCATAGTTGGAGTGTTGATGAGGTGGTCAGTATGAATGGAGGATATATTCGTTTAGGGGATGGTCATTTGGGGTATAATTATTTCTATATTTATCGTTAAAATGACAAATATAAGAAATAGGGGGGTAATTGTGACATATATGGAAGGCGGATAGGGTTGGATCTAGGAAGCCTGGTAAAAAGAAGAAGTGGTTTTTAGAAAAGAAAGATTGTTGGGTATTGTTGAGAGATGTTACTATGGTTGAGAAAAATAACAAGATAAAAAAACTTGGTGTTGTTTAAAAAGTTGACAGTGAAGGACTGGTTTTGTGTGTGGGACGTGCACGACAGCTGCTTCGGGACATCGAAGCAGGCCTGTTTCGAAGTGCGACGGTTGTTCGTGAGGTAAACGTCAAGCCATCAAACGAGTAAGTAATGTAATATCGACTGAGCTAGTAATATAAAATAATAATTTGTCTACTTGAGATACCGGGCTAGACAGTATTTGACAATACATAGTAATAGCACAAGTATTAGCCAGAATGTTCATCAGAATGTTAAACAAAGAACAAACAGTAACGAATGCAAGTCGGCTCGCGTCTGTTCTGTTCCCCGAGTCACGTGTTGTGGAAGGTTGGTGGAAGGGTCGGCGCACGCAATTCTGGCGCGTAAATTTATCCTAGAAACGGACTAAAAAGTGACCCGGACCTGAAAAACGGCTCCGGGTAATATTTGGAGCCGGGTACCCGATGTCATCCCTAATATATATATAGGCCTATATCGCTACTTGCTACTCTTTATTCCAACATCATTTAGTTGGGTAAAGGGCAATTATAATTATTATTATACTGTATTTCATAATTTCAATTATTGAAAATAACTCTTATTTGGAGATTACCTTTCCTATTAAACATATTTGAGATCAAATTTATGTCTAGTGTGCTTCATAATTAGATTAATTACTGTTTGGACATAGCCATATGCACAGACAATGTCAAGTTAACTACAGGATTTGTTGCTACGGAATTGTTTTATCATACTGTATGCTATTTTCCATAAAAAGAACAAACTCCATAGCAACCATAAACAAATCATATACTTAACTTGATTGTGCATCTTTTCCATATTTTCATAAAATTTGCATGTATTCTATTGATGTGAAGACATCAGCAGCCACCAGTCATTGTTTTTAGAAAAGAGTGATCAGGGCTTGACAATGTTTCATTGTTTTATCTAGGAGGCACCGACAAAGATCATAAAAAAAAAACTAAAAAGTGATTTTACGGGATTTTGACATCACATGCCGTTTGAAAATAAAATTGCGGGAAACATAAGATCGAAGAAAAAGCTTAGATAGGGTATGGTCCGAAACTTGTTGGAAATGCTTTGGTTTCAGCGTTCTCCAGCAGCACTATCAAACATGCAAGGTTTCGGACTAGTGAAGTGAAAATATGGATTAAAACATGCGTGAAGTTTTGTAACATTAGAAAAAAATGGTTTTTGTTATTAACTTGGAATTTAAGACATGAAATAATAAAGGAATTACTAGTTACTTTTCTATAGTTTTTGTATGTGTAAGGTGTGACCCTTACAGGTAACACAAATACCTACAATTTATTCTGTACCTTCTCAAAGCCTCACAGAAATGTATATAATGCTGTAATTACCCCGATTAGATTGGTCTTACTCTTAGCTCATGTGAAATCAAAACTGAGTGAAATACAATATATACAGACACACTAGATACTACCATATGGACTAACATAATGTGTCCAATGTGGTTCACCTGCCACAGTCTCACAGGTTAGTAATATGGTAATATGAACTAGGAAGTATACCAACACGGCAATACTTACTAGGTACTTGTATTGTATGTAAACCTCATGTAAAATAAACCTACCTTCAGTCAAGTATGGAACTACAGGTACAGTATTCTTAATTCTATGTACCACCATACTCAACCACGTGGATTTACATGAACAGTTTGTGATGCCTATTACAATATATTACGTAATTTTTCTAACTGCGAAAAAATGAAATCAAACTTTTCATTTTGCCTTTTCTCTAATTCAACCAACTTTTCATCTAGCTTGGTCATCAATTTATCTTCTAGATTACGGAAACATTGTTCAACGTGCTGTTGTAATTCATTATTCAAATTTGATTCAGCTAAAGGCTGTGAGACTATGGAGTCAAAGTTTGTTGGTTCTGTAATTCTTCCTGGATCTCCACCATTTGTTGGCACTTCTGGTAATACTTGATTAGTAATGCACTTAGAACTAGAAATGTTCTTT
Organism: Isoperla grammatica; assembly: GCA_945910005.1. Taxonomy (NCBI): domain Eukaryota; kingdom Metazoa; phylum Arthropoda; class Insecta; order Plecoptera; family Perlodidae; genus Isoperla; species Isoperla grammatica. The sequence continues at coordinate 35,687,186 of OX246738.1, forward strand.
GTGTCGCTGTCAAAAGGGTTACATTTGTGTAAGTATTTAGAATCAAATATTTTCATTAACATTTGCAAATCTGGTTTGTTTGAAATCTCGGGCTTATTTGTATTCGAGGTGGAATTATATAGTTGCAGGAACTTCCTACACTTGTCAGCTTTTTCTGTAAGTTGGTGGCCAGATTCTTTAAGAATTGTATTTACAATTTGAAAGTTGATGGTACTTTCTCGCTGACTAGGAGCTTCACCTTTCTGAAGCTGGATGCTGATTCCATACAGCCACATATCCTGTTTCCTCTTTGTCCGTACAAACTACAATAGAAAGAAAAAAATGAACACCTCCAAACCCGAGATTAACATGTAGCCTATAGTATACTGAATACTGTATTCTGGTTGTGGTACAGAGTGGGGTCCAACTATACCTTGAGCAAGCACTCTGTAGAAGGCTGGCTTAATTTTGTTTCAGCTTTGTATACTGGCATTTCTTCACAGTCCTCAATAAAACTTGCTTCCATAGTGGCAAGGTACTCTCCACACCGACCATATAACTCGATCACTCTTGCCTAGAACCAAACAAAAGTGCTTATCAATGGTAGTAAATCTAGATAGTCTATGTTATAAACAGAGTTGGAAACACTACTTTTAAAAAGTAGCATGCTCTCGCAACAGCTGCTTGCTTAAAAAAAGTAGTGTCGCTACTTTTTAACTACTCATTTTTTATTGTAGCGGTGCTTAATGTCCGCTACTGGTACACAAAAAATGTAGCGTGCTTTTTTCCCGCTACATACATTTTTAGTTAGAAAAAGTTTTGTCATTTCAAGTGGTAGTGACAAGACTTTTAGGCACAAATCTGCCTCTGCTCTGCCAAGTGGGCAGCGATAGTAATCAGGTGTTTGGGAGGGGGGGAAGAAGAGCGCCACCACACCATAACTTTTTGAATCCTGGAAGAACAGAACACAAATCTTTCTCCCTGTATTTTTCTAGCCATCTTGGCACAAGAAGGGAAAAAAAAAAAATTTCTAGCGGAGTCTGCAAAGGTGGTATGGACACGATCCCTGATTGGTCATTTAAGTTTTTGTAGTGTTGCCAACCTGTGGTGTGTTGTGCTAGAAGCGGATTTATTTATAAATATATTTATGTCTTATATGCAACTGTGCATCCAAAGTGCACTTAATTAGCCCTGTTTATTGACAAAGACTTGAAAAACATTACAGACATTTTGCTAGTTCTAGGTAAGAAGAAAATTTTCAGTTACGTATTTCCATTTTGTCACGTTGTCATGGGGTTAAAGGGGTGGTCGGGTAGCAGTGGAAGGGAGATGGAGGAGGCCTTCATTCTAAAAATTTCTCAACCGTAATTATGAGACAAACAGAGCTCAATGCCAATTTAATTTAACTCTTACCTCAGACATAATGGATATTTGTGTAATTTTAATATTTTTATGTACAGATGGTACAGTCACTTTGAGTTCACATGGACTTGAGGAATTCTTCTGGCTTACTAAATGTACACAAGATTCAATAGAAACATTATTTCCAATGTCGCACCTGAAACAAATACAAAAATGGTACTTATTGTAGAAAAACCATAATAGTGTATACATCCCACCCCCATCCCATCAAGATCAAAACAGAAGTAAACCGACAAAGGGCACTAACAACATATAGGGCCTAAATGACAATACTGCGATGTAACCAGTGACGTTTTATTTTATGTTGCGACAAGGCTATATTGAAAAAACATTAAAATACATTTCTATGAAACTTCGTCATTAGGCTACAACTAGAAAATATAATAATATACCATTAGGCCTTTGTTAAATGTAAAAATATTAATTAATGTTATAATAATGTTAGGGATAATAAGTGTGTATCAATCACACACATTAATTCAAACCAAATAAGTAGACCTACATCATTTATTAAATTATTTGTTACAATGGCTGTTGAATATGAACATGTTATCTAATCTTGAAGAACCGAGTTTAATTGTTTATTTATTACGATTTATTTATTTAGTATGCCTACAGGTTTTGAGTTCTTTCACTCAGTTACAGGACATTTACACAATATATAGGTACATAAAAAGCAGAAAACTACTCTAGGCTCTACATTCAACATTGTATACAAAATACAATACAAAAATACAAATTCCTTAGGCCTATAACAACAAGTCATCAACACAACATCACATCAACATTTACACTTTTCCCAGCCCACACATTTCAACATTTAATAGACGTTGCCATACCACTGTGTGGAAGAGAAAAACTACCAGCATCATCATGGAGGAATTGGAAGAAAGACTGAAATGGCTACAAGAAGAAAATATTTAATTACCATTCAGCATTTGTTTTGAAGCCGGAACTACTAATAATAGGCAACACGCGTACGTGTTTTGTTTGTTAACCAAGCACTTAGTTTAATAGGTCACATGCTCAAGATTACATTCGTAACAATATAGGCCTACGCTCCGTGGTGATAGTGTGGCAGGAAACTGCTAAACAAGTTGATAATGAAAACAGAAAACCTGACACATCGTCGTCGTATCCCAATACAAATTTAATGGTTTTAAGCTATGATTGGGACTCGCCTTTGAATGTCTAGACCTAATCTAGCTTAAAGCCGGCTCTATCGTAGCTAAGTCCAGGTCCAGATATGACAATAATGCAATCAACAAGCAGTGAACAAGGGTACACATTGTACATGACATCAAATCTGGACCTAGAACTGGACTTAGCAACGTAAGACAGGCATTCGGACACGTCCTTATACCTTGTTCACACTACGGCCACTAACAGAATTAGTAGTAACTTAAGGCGTTTTCCAATGTGCTGCACTCAGGGCGCACTGGTGCGCCCATTATATTGTTGTGCATTGTTGTTTCAATTGTTATAGGCACACTCAATGCGGTCCAGTGAGTCCATTGGAAAACGCCAATAGATATCTGTAGTAAATCTTTTTTTTTTTCCTTGTGCCAAGATGGCTTTTTCTTAATCTTAAGGGGTGCAGTCTTTGCCATCAGGCAAGGAAAGGGGTGCCCAGCTGCAGTTTAAGAGAAAAGTACAAGGTGTTTGTGCCGTATCGCTGTTACCGTATACGTATCGCAATTACCATTTAATGTATGAATAACTGGCCACCTACGACAATAAATAAAACATTACTAGGCCTAGAGGTAGGCCATTGTGTTTCTAATCCCCTAGGCCTGGCCGGGCTCGGGGCCTAGGCCCTATTGCTTATAACTAGGCTAGGCCCTAGGCCTATGCCAACTTACTCAACAGATCCCAAATTAACGGTCAAAGAGTCGTCTAAATTACGTTCATTTCCTATCTTCCACGTGGAGAGGAGATGGATATGTGCAGGCCTGCTTTTCGAATCCATTTCTGACATTTCCTAGTTTCTAAAAGTTTTAGGTTATGTTATGATGAGACTTCAATCCACAGCCTGCTTGATTCTCGTAGTAGTTTGTTCTCGAGCGTCATCGGTGCAGTCGGAGCATGGTTGGAGAACGCTCGCGTGCTCCGCACCAATATACCCTATCCGCACGATCGGTTTTCTCAAGACTTGCGCGGGTCTTTGGAAATGACGCGCATTTCGGTGCCCACTGTGCCTTTGTTAGAATTTATGGTAAATGGACAGAATAAGTTCGAAGTTGAAGAAGCCACTAGAAAAATCCACTTGCCCGCTCGTCACTGGCGAGTGACAAAAACTATTTTATATCAAAACAAAAGATCACTGGTAAATTAAATGCATAAATAGAGCACTCAACTGGTGTCAAGGAAGTTAGCTGTCAATTTTCATTGTTGTTTTATTGTTATTACTCAGGCGCTGAAAGGAAGTTGCAGCAGTTTTGAGTCCTCTTTGTTTGGACCTAGCTTACTCACCGCGATAGAATTGAGAAACTAGGGCGAGTTTATTACTATCTCTGATACACAACAGAATAATAACAATTAATAATATATAAAATATGTAATGTAATAATAATATAAAAATAGATGATAATATAAGGTGACCGTATTTTTAAGGTTACAAACCGGGACAAACTTTAGTCCGCACAGACAGGGGTCTGGGGCGAAAATTTTTGAAGGTATAAAGGTCGGTGCACAATCGCCCGGTAACGATAACTGTAACGATAACGATAACGGTAATAAACTTCGATTCCATGTTAAACTACGATACGATGCACAATTAGAGCTTCCCGTTACCGGGCCCGGTAACGGTAACGGGAAGTTCGCCAAGTTTTAACTTAACGTTACCGTTCCCGTCTGTACGTTACCGGGACCAATCAGAATCAAGCGTCCACGGCCTGTTAAAAGTATTAGCAAATAGCCGAGCGTCTGCTTAACGGGCAATTGTGCATCGAATGCCTTCCCGTTACCGTTTTATCGTTATCGTTATAGTTACAGTTATCGTTATCGGGCAATTGTGCACCGACCTTTAATTCGTCAAAATGCCCCAAAAACAGCTTCATGATTCATGAAGATAATTTTAATGGTTTGGCAGAGTAGAGAATTCATGGAAGGGCAAGTCAAGAGCAGGCAATCATCATCAAATAAAATGAATGCATTTTATTGAAAAATGAAAGTCTATCTAATTTTTATAAGGTGCATGTCCTTGAAATTTTAATAGACGTTGTCTTTACATTGAAAGAATTGTCAGTAACATATTATTCATTGAATTTAAATCATTTGTCTTTGTTTTGTTTAAGATAATCACTAATCAGAAATCAAAATGTACTAAACAATATCCATGGAACTGCATTTACTTACATGCATGTCGTAGCTCAAAATACATGTGTACAATTTTCATTTTAGGCTATTAACCTTTCACTATAAATTGGATGAACCCAATGCTCATTTTTTCTTCTTTTCTTCTTTGCACATAATGCTAAGCACAAATGATAGCAACATATCTGCCAACTTTAGAATCTGAATATTTGTAAAATTCCCAAATAAGCTTATAAGGGGTGTATGAAGTTGCGCGGCATGACGGGAGGTCTGGGGGGCTTGTCCCCGAGGAAAATGGGGGCCCCAGAATTTTTTTAAGAATCTTGTTGCAATTTGGCACTCCTTGGAGGGTTTTGAGGACTCTTTTATCACTCTTTTTATAACTTATCTAAAATTTACACATGTGCCATTTGAAATCCATTGCAGTGGTTAACATAGGAGATCAGTGGTACTGCTTGCGAGAATCGTGCCATTTGACAGTGGCAGTCAATTAATATTAGTTGTAGGCCTACGATTGTTCACCTCATTTTAAAATAACTGATTTTGAATTACATTATATACAAACTTGACGCAGCTGGAACTACTTGAGAGATTTGGCCTTTAGCGAGAGAGGCCGATGTTGCTTGCTTAGCACTCTTCAAGAAATCATGACTGAAGTTTTGTTCATAGCAAACCACATCATCACAGCTTTTGACCATGACTACTTTACCAAAGTTTTCCAAAGTTTTTTTTTATTTTAAGTTTTTACAAAAACATCGTAAAATTGACAAGGCAATCGTAAAATCGTAAAGGAATGCAGTTTTTCGTTAATTTTACGAATAATTCGTAAAAGTTGGCAGGTATGTAGCAAGCTCTTAAAAATCCATAATGTCATTCCGTTGCGCTCAGTCAAGACAATAGTGCTTACATGAGCGTGTTCCCTAGTCCGCTGACTTTTAGTCATTGGTGTGCGCATGCACAACGACAAAACTGTTGTGTCGTGCTCAAGTTGTACGTATTTCGCTTCTACGACAAAAAGTTGGATGTGCGCGCCCTGCCTAAGAGTAACTTTGCTCTTTCCCAAAGAGATGTGCTAAAAACAAGTAAAAAGCTTTGAAAAATATGTTTAGCTGTGATAAAGAAATAATTGAAGTTGTATGAAGTATTTCAAAATATTTGTAGTTTTATTTTACTTCAATCTTATCATTATTATTTAATATTTAATAATATTATTATTTTAAGATTATTACTTAGTACATATTTTGGTGATTTATCTAGGGTGACCAGACGTCCCGAAAAATGCGGGACTGTCCCGAATTTGACACAGATGGGTAGGCCTAAGTTACAAGTTGTTGGTATTTATTCTCTTTCGTGTCAAAAATTTTATAATTATTTAAAACGGGATATAAAGATTTTACGTGATGCAAAATAGCTTGACAAAATGTAAAAGGTACATATTAATTCAATTTACCCTCCCAAATTAAACATTAACTGAATGAGAAAATTACACCTGCAAAGTTAATATTTTTGTTTTTCCTTCTTGTGCCAAGATGGCTTTTTCAGCCATTCTTTTGTCTTACTATCCAATCCAGGTACAAGAAAAAAATCCAAATGTGTAATGTACAAAAAGAGGAAAATAAATAAATAAATAAAAATAAATAAAATATAAAACTGCTTCCTTTTCTGGCCTGCTCATATCATTGGGCAGGGAGTCGATAAAAACCTTGAGGGCAGCACATCTAAAAAGATGTGCCCTGTCTTGTACATCGGAGCTGCACAATTTACACGTTGCCGGTTCTTTGCTGATGTTAAAGCGATTTAGGTGATGCTGCAGGACGTCGTGGCCTGTTGCCAGCCGGCCGTCTTTCTGGACCAATTTTTATCAGGTCCTCTGTTGATCTCTGCCCACCAGCTCGTAAGGCCTCTTCATATGTGCTTTTGTACGCCTTTTTGATGGCTGTCTTGATCTTGATTTTAGCACCTCTGAAGGACGTAGCCGCAGCTTGTGGAGGAGCAGCTTTCGTGGCTTTTTTGGCCAAGAAATCAGCTTTTTCGTTGCCCAGGATCTGGCAGTGGCTAGGGATCCATTGAATTTCTAGTTCTTTATTCTGCTGACGGAGACTGGCAAGGGAGTTTTTGAAGAGCAGCGATTGGGGGTGGAGGTTCACTGCTTGAAAGACAAATTGGATTGCTGAAACGCTGTCGCTAAGGATAACAAATTTTGACTTGTTAAGTGGGAAGGCTGGCACCTCAGCAATTTTTTGAGCCGCTCTGGCGATGGCTGCAACCTCCGCATCGAAGTATGTTGTGCCGACGCCCATCGGAGTGGCTTCCTCGAAGAAAGTGCAGTAGATGCTATAGCCGGTTCTATGTGTGGCTGAGTCGTAGGAGCCATCCGTGAAAATGTGCATCCACTCTTGCAGAGGAAAATACTTTTTCAAGTGTACCTCAGTTAGCGCTTTCAGCTCTTTCTTGTCGAGACCTTCCTTTTTCTCAATGCCATCTATTTTTGTTCCTGGTATAAGCTGATTGGATCTATCTGGAAGGGAGGCCGGCAGTGGGACGTCAAAAGGTTGGCGTACCGCAATCAGGAGCTCGGGGCAGATTTTTTCTTTCAGCTTAGTGACCGCTTCAGCGAAGTTGGTGTGAGCCATTACTCTTGAGGTTGGGTAGTTGAGCCATTTGTCAGGGTCGAGGCGTGCCAATTTTTCATGCAGCTGGATAGCGCGCTGTTCTCTACGCAGCTGCATTGGCTCGATTTGGCTATACCATTCCATGGCGTCTATAGGGGTGGTTTTCACTGCACCGGTGATGAGTCGGAGGGTTTGATTTTGAACTCTATCGATGAGACGGGCCTGGGAGGCGGCGGCTGCAGGGAAAATTTCGGTGCCATATTCAATAGCTGGTCTTACGTAAGTAGTGTATGTCAGCGTCAGGGTATCTAATTTGGCACCCCAGGAAACACCACAGGCCCTCTGCATTAGACGTAGTCGTTTTTTACCCTTTTCTGCTGCCTTTTCAAAGTGGAGCTTACCGGTCACTTTTTTGTCAAGGGTAACGCCTAGGTATTTCATCTCATCAGTCTGTTTAATGTGTATACCGTCAAGAGGAATGTTAAAATTAAAAGGTTTATTGCTCATCGTGAAGTAGGTGCAGAAGGTTTTGCTGCAGTTGATCTTAAAACCATGTACCTGGAGCCAGCCTGCAGCAATTTCCATGGCACGAATCATTTTTTGTTCCATGCTGACTGGGCATTTTTCTGTGAAAAATATGACAAAGTCATCAGCATAAGCTTTGACAGTCAGGCCAGGGATGGAGCGTTTCAAAAGTTTGATAAGCCCATTGATAGCAACTTTGAAAACGGTTGGTGCCGTTATTGTTCCTTGAGCCAGCCCTGCTTTTATGGTGCGTGTTTTACTGTGTGCACCTTTGTGGACAACCTTTATTCGCCTAGTTAATTAAAGTTAATTAAAGTTAATATCAAATCCCTAAACTCATTTTCTGGGACCTAACGTCGATAGCGGCGATTTGGCCTTCGGCAACTGGGACATCGCCATCCTCTTCCCCTCTACATTTCAAATCAATTTTAAAATTCCCGTATTTTCATATTCAATAGTTGGCAACCCTTGCGGTCAGTGGTAAATCTAAATTTGTAATTCGGTGCACCACCACAACACTGGTAGTCTGTTGTGTAGAAAGTCTTATTCGCTTGCGCTTCCCTAGCAGAGCGCTATAGCGTGCAATGCACCTGCAAGGCATGGCTACACCGCAATTAATATTGAAGAAAAATGTAAAAAATCTAAATATCAAGTAAGAAAACTGAAATAACTTAAAAACACTGTCGCCATTTCATTTTCAGTGAACATTTAACCTCTGACAGTGTTTTCAGCTGCATTAGGTTAGAGAAAAAGTGTCCCGAAATTTAGTCTTGATCATCTGGTCACCCTAGATTTATCATGTCCCAGACAGTATTCAGTGGATATAGGCTATATTGGTATACCAAAGCATTTTACAGTATTATCTTATATTTATTATTAAAATTAATTAATTATTGAATTAAAGTAGCCTACTTACCCTCTGATATTTTACTCTCCAGCCACACCAGAATTAATATGGAATACAAAAATCTAAATATCGTGAAAGAAAATTTAAATCCCTTAAAAAAGAACCGTCCTCATTTCACTTTCAGCAAACATTTGACCTCCGACAGTGTTTACACCTGCATTGGGTTAGAGAGAAAAGTCCCAAAATGCAATCCTGAACATCTGGTCACCCTAAGTGTGACGTCATATGCTGTTAAAACTTAAAACAGAAAATCGTTAACTTTGAACATTTATAAAAAATATAATTCATTCATTTTTCAACTTTTAAATTACTTTTCTCGTGTCTTTAGATGACAATCTATATATTCCACAACTTCCAGAGCTATAGAAAATGCATGCACATACTTCAGTTAAGTTGTGTTTTAGTTGATTAATTCATAGGTTGCATATACTGTACATCACATCTGTGTGCATGGCGGTCTCATTTGTGATCAAACTTTACGTTGCCATGGAGAAACAATTAAGGCCTGTTGTGGTAGTTAGTTCTTTAACATTCAGCTAGTAGGCTATTTTAAATAAAATCGTTTTTTTTTTACTTATGTTTACTGTTTAAATTATAAATTATGGTTATTTATGACTGGTATTATGGACTGAATGAAGTTAATAATAACGGGCCTTAGTAAATTTGAATAATATTCGCCAAAGACCTGGCCGCTGTGGCGTCATGTGTGAACTATGAATATATTTAAAGGTGTAGGGAATACTCTTCAATATAAATTGAGTAAAATATATTTTATATTGAACAGATGAAACCGAATATGGGTTGCCTGTATTGGAAATGGGAAAATTAAAAGCCTAAAGGGAGAAATAACTGTGAGCTATTTCAGACCAATCCTTGGATTGAAAGACATTTTATTTTGAAAGTATCTGTATTGAAAAACATATACAGTAACTAAATCAACAGCAGTAGGAAATCACTTCCATTGTATATGCCATAGAGTTAGTCAATATTATTGCCTGGTGCCACCAGTATATCGTGACGAATGATTTACTACAAATAAATATTTACATGTTTAAATTGGTTTATTAGACATGCGTAAAAGCCATTGTCAGTTCATTACATAGTATGCATACATTATGAAGTATTTAACTTCACCACTATTTATTAAAAGACCAATACATTTCAATTAGCTAGTTTATAAGTCATACAGTAGTTTCTACCTTCTTATAAAAGAGATGGATAATATACATAATAAAACCTTTAATTAAATTATTTTGTACACTCACAAACTTTTTTTATCCAACTTTAATGTTTAAATATGATTTTTTTTTAATACAGTAAATAGCCCTAGCTTTTGTTTACTATAGATAGCTACTGCACTAAATTGCAAAAGAATATATATATGTATATATATACATTATTTGGCATACAGACTAAGAATATATTTCGTATTCACTATCCAGGCAAGGCAACCTTATAGATTCTTTAAAGTTTCACAACAAAATCATAATTTTATGTAAATTTTAAAATAGGCCTATCAGGTGTTAATTGTCGTTCACAACCACTTTAAAATAGGCCTACATTAAAAATTAGCTTAAGAAAGTTTGTCTGTAAAGCAAAGGGACAGTACATGTAAATCAACTGATCGTCTACGTAATGCATAAAAACGTTGGTCAAACCTGAACTTTTTCGTACACCAGGCGTATTTCTTAACTAAGCCAATCACAACGTGTCTCTTGAACCGCCCATCTCTTCTGAGATCATCAGCTGTTCTTGAATCTTTTCAGCTGTTGTTTGCACCCATGTCCCAAAACTCTAGTTCATCATCCATGATGCCTAGTTTTCTTTTTACCTTATATATTTTGAGAATTAATATTTTATAACCTTTTAACTATAGCCATAGGTATATTTTTGTGTTAAAGATTACACTTGTGTGTTGTTGACATTGACAAATGAAATATGCACTGCTTGATATATACATACTTTCACGCTTGTTAAATACAAGTGTTATAGGCAAACCAGGACAACCTTACATGTGCTTTCGTCACAGGCGAGGTTCTCGTAGCCAATCAGCGATCGATATTTGCGCGCACTTGTCTCGGGCGGTTCGCTGGTTGGCTACGAGTGCCTCGCCTGTGACAAAAGCATATGTAAGGTAGTCTTGGGTTGCCTATACTATTAAGGCTATGAAATATATAGGATGCTTATTTTTAACGTTTTCTTAAATGGTTCTGAACGCCATGATATTTCTTTTGTATTTCACGTCAATTTTTAACGTTTTCTTAAGCGGTTCTGAATGTCGTTTTAGGCATGTGGTACTGCAATAAGTTCGGTGCGTCCAGAGGTAACACTTTGACAGCGTATAAATTTTGAATCGCTCAACTGAAAAATGTTACACGCAATATATTTTTGTGTATTTTTATACAAATTATCTGGGACATCAATTTAGCCAAACTGGGAGTTTTCACTAAACAAATTAATTTTTAGTGTGATGATTCCATGTGGAATAACGATAATAATGTAAACTTTCAATGTTAAACTTTAAAGTAGGGTAGTACAAGATTCAAGGAACACTTTAATCTTTCAACAACACCACATGCAATGTTGAATGTACTGATAAAGACCAAGATGCATATGGTTATTCCATACCAGGTAATTGTGAAACGATACATGTTGACATCAGGATAATAATTGTAGAAATATAGTCTGTACACAATTGGTACTGATCACAGCGGGTATGTAGGCCTACTACTGTGGAGTCACAGTGTAAAGACAGACACAATGTGTGTGGTAAAGGTATGATGAAATTTTATCTACTACCTTATAGAGAGAGAGAGAGAGCCCTACATTATAAAGATGCTAGTAACTGCTTTATTTCTCTCCGGCCATTGTTATTGGAATGACGGCATGGCAATGGTATAGAAATATAAACAACTTTTTCGATTGTGATTATTATGATTTACGGTGTGTGCAGCAGTAGGTTTAGGGTAGGCCGGCCTACCCCAAATCACAATCAACGCAACCGAAATCGGGAATGAAGTAGGCCTAAGTTAACTATTTCAGCATTTCTCAATTACAACCACGGTGCCGACAATTGTGAATATAGGGCTTTACAGTAGAACATCTTTAGTACGTAGTGATTTTTCTTACTTTGGTGCCAGCATTTCCTTAAGGACTGGTGATGTTAAAGTTCGTTTATGTGTATTTTACATCATGTTTTATTTTGCCACAATGTGGTTATAGTACCCAATTTTCCCAGCAAGTGTACGCCTAACTTGTATCTTTACTCACACTCCTCCAGTTGACATGGCAACAGTAAGCTAGCTGTCCCAAGAGAGAGAGAGAGAGAGAGAGAGAGAGAGAGAGAGAGAGAGAGAGAGAGAGAGAGAGAGAGAGAGAGAGAGAGAGAGAGAGAGATAATCACAAAAATTCTTACTATACATGCATATCTTTTCAAGAGATAGGAAACATTCCTACTATAAATACTTTGGTATTTGGAAAACACTGCTCAGTGCTCACAAACCCATTATTTGAAACTAACGTTTAAAACATGTGGTAGTAGGTGCACTAGTGCGACCTAAATAGAATCTATCTTCCTTACAGTATATCTTACTCAGGAACATCTTTAATTGGATAACATCTCCCTTAAAACTGGAAAAATGTAACACTATTTTCATTGAGGTAGGTACGTATTTGGAACCTTATACATTCCAAACGTATTCTAACCTAAATTAAAATCCTTTTAGTAGTGGAGGAGTAAGATATGCCACAATCATGTTTTTCCGCGTAATTGTTCCGTGCCAAGTACAAGTATTACAGCAACAGTAAAGAATCACACATAAATTGGCCACTCATTGAGCAAACAAACAAAGACGACAACCTTGTCATCTTTGTCAGTGGTTTGGTACAATTATGATCTTATTTTTTGTGTATACAGAAATACAGGCCTTGTAGGAAGGCGTTATTTTTATTTTGTAAGCAAAGTACCGAACAATGGTATAAAAGGCTTGTATTAGAACCTGCTTTGGGAACCTGTTGATAAGGAAGAAATAACCTGAATGTCTGAAATAGTGTAATATTTTGTGAAATCCATGAAAGATAGTTATCGATCGGTAAACAATCAATTAATTAATATGCACACATCATTATTAGATACACACATTTCGACAAATGCATATATTGCATATACATACAGTAATGCCCCTTTGATTCAAGATTCATGGGACCCTAAAAACTCCAATTTGAATTACAAAATTTTGAATTAAAAGAAAGAACATTAACACTATGCACCATAGTGTTAATAGTGTAATACCTAGATCTTCTATTGGGACACCATCAATAATTTGAATTATACATAATTTTGAATTAACCGAGTTTGAATGACTATTGAGGGACTACTGTATATTAAACAATTATTTCGACAAATGAATTACAGAGTCTATGTTGATAATCAATTGTGTTTGATGAATCGATCACTGGCGATAACAAGTCAATACGAACATTTCAAATGGGACATGTCTGCACTAATTCTACTACCTATGGGCCAGTTTCACCTAACTTTAATCCGGTGATTTTCTGTAAATCAGAGATCAAAAATGGCACCCGGTAGAAGCCACCATGCATTTTGTATGTAATGTTTGTTGAAACCATGGTAGCTAATCCAAGATTAGTAAATCAGCCGATTAAAAAGTTGGGTGAATTCGGACCTAAACAAAACAACTTGCTGCTTCAAGAAAAATGTATATAAAGGCTGCATACCAACTTTGACTGCATTCACTGTGGCTGTGACTGATAGTGGGGGGTAACCCAGTCAATATAGTGCATGCAGCAGCCAGTACAGGCTGCAGTCACAGTCACAGCAAAAGCAGACCACACGAGCTGATTGTCATTCAGAAAAGCAAAATTTGCATTTTCAACGGACCTTCAAAATCTCTGCATAGCCACTACAACCGCAGTTAATATTATTTTGATACTTCATCTGAGTCTCCACCCAGTGATGAAGAACCTGAACAAAGAATCAAAAGGAGAGGAGTTGGTCTTACATGGAAACATTGAGAGGTTTTTCTAGTGGCCGACTATTCAACCATCTGATAATTAACCTTACAACATTACCTTCATTACACTTAACGCTTATGGGACTTCTCAGTTAGCGTAGTGATGTCACTTACAATTTAAACAATGATGTATTGTACATAAATTCAAAATTCGCGGTAAAATTTGTAGCCACGCCTCCCTTGACTGGCTGCTCGATCTTTTCGGTCGAGTCAACGCAGTGACTGGAGTGGTAACTGCGAGTTTAACTGGTATGCAATCAACAGTTACTGGAGCTTGACTGCAAGTTAAGGTGGTACAGAGTTCAGTCACTGCAGTGACTGCCAGTCACAGTTGGTATGTAGCCATGGATGTTTTGCAATTTGTGTGTGTGTGGGGTGGGGGGTATGGGGGGCATTTGTGGATTGTGGGCCTATACTTTGTAAGTGTGCTTTTCTCCCCTATACCAGCACACCCCTGAAAAACATACTGAAGATATTCCACTGTAGCATGCAAGTTAAAAATTAAAAATTTTAAAATTAGTTTTTAGAAAGTGATGTTTACACAGTTTTTATGTATGAACTTGTAGACAATTTTACTTTCGTATGATACTTCCTATTTTTAACACAGAGGAGCTGCTGCATTTTAAGAACCACCTCGGCAGTTTGTTGATGGGATGTACAGCAGGTTCTGAAGTGATATACTACTAGAGTCTTGAACAGAAAAAATTACATGTTGTCATGCAAAGAAGACATAAATATCGGCTAGTTCCACCAAGTTTGCATTGGGGAGACTAGGAATTTACTAATGCAGTCCAGTGTCTTTTTGGATTAGTTTCTAATAAGAACTGAATTAATTTAAAAGTTAGGATGCAATTTCCCGAAACTTTTAAATCTTGACTGTCGAAATCAGCTGTTAATCACTCAAGAGACTTGTTCCAAACAAGTGCTAGTATCATTAATAATTTTCATTTCACAACGAACGTTGCAAAGCGGGATATGCAAACGAGAGGACAAAGTTTAAATTAGTATAAGAGATACTATGTACTCACAAATGATCTAGTTCTTCATTATCAATGTTATCAACGCTACCGGATGGAGTCGACGTGCTTAACTTGAGGGGATGTTCGTGTTCGGGGAAGTCAGAGATGTTGTCATCACTGGTTACACTGCCCACTTCCAACGACGTGTCAGACACAGAATCGTGCAGATTTCCCCTGGTCAAAACATAAAAATACATTATGTAGTAGTAGTAGTAGTAGTAGTAGGTAGTATTCTTTATACGTAGCATATCTTGCTATTATGCATCAGTACATAAACAAGTCATATTTAATCAATGATCCATGGACAATGGAGTATGGAATAATAATAGTGATATACATAGGCCTAGTACAGTATGTAGTCTCATTACGAAATAGCAGACTAATACATAGTACCAACTTAGTTTTCTACTTCACTAGTTACTACAATTTTTTTCGAATATGTCCGATAGGGATAATCCGGGAACTACTACTACTACATACCGGTACTGTACACATTTTTTCCTTTATCAAAACCTTGAATATGAAGGGGTTTCTACTTTCTAGCACTTCTAATGGCCAGTTATCTGCAGGCAGGTATTTCAAATCAACTCAATTGTAACTACAGTACATAAAGGGTTACCTAAATTAATTTTTTAAATCTGAAAAGGAATGGGAACACCTTGTTTTTTTTTTTTTGGTAGAATTAACATTTTATAGCATTAAAAAAAACATGTTCAGCGATTTGGCATCTTAAACCTAAAACATTAAAACAAGTCGGGCTGCCCAACGATAAAAAAATTCATATCGATATTGCGGATGTAATTATCGATATCGTATTGCGATATCGAATTTTTTAAACTCGGTATCGATATCGCCGATATCATAATTTCTTTTTTCAAACCAGCCAGAGACCATTCATTATAAACAATTTATGTGAATAATTTAACGTCGAAATGTTTTACTATATGCGTCAATTTATGTGTTGTATTTTATTGTATTAAAAATGTATCCACAAAACAGCGATGTTGTGATTGGCGTGACGTGAGTGTGACAGACTGACAGAACGAGCGCGGGCACAACAGACTCCCGGCCGGCGGGCGATGAGGCATCAACCGCCGGCCGGCCAAGCCACTCGCTTCCCGTACAGCCAGCGCCCGCGGCTCATGGCTCACGTTACACGTCAGTGGGGCTGGGAGCGGTGGTTACTGGCGGACGACGGGTGGAGCGCGAACACAAAGGCGAGACCGCGCGACGAAAGGCGAGTAGGTACCAACGCGAATGTTCCAGTGTATGTATCACAAAGATGCAGAAGCACAACACCGCCAAACTTTTTTTTTTACGATAGTTGACACTTGATCGATATCGAATTATTTTTCTATTATCGATATCGTATCGAATTATCGATATCGTTGGGCAGCCCTACTATAGGCCTATACTGTGTGTTCTATGTATATATGTCTACTTACATCTCTGAGGCAGGATCCCAAGCATGTAGCTGTTGGCGCCATATTTTAACCATGCCATCCCAGCCTCGACGACTATATTTCACATGCTTCGGAGGTGTCCTCGGATGGCGAGTAGTCCTCATTTCTCTGAAAATGTATATACAGTATATTTTTTTAATGGCATAGAAACAGGCTATCGGAAATAATTAATACAATAAAATCAAATAGATCTGTTTTCGTAATGCCTGGTTGAGTCCAATTCCTACAGCAACTAATATAGGCATACAGGGTAATGGACTTTGCAACAATGTTAGTTCCAATTTCAAAAAAATGATTTAACAGTAATAACAAGCACATTTTTGGCCACAAATAGTGAAATCATATTTACTATTTTAGGCCTACATTAAGTTCTACAAATTTGATTTTTTGTGTGCAAAATATTGCCTTCATTTTGCTCTTGGAACTATTTCACAATTAATTCCACTTAATAACTTGGTTAATTTGTTTCATTTTTAATTACTTTTTTGCAATAATTTCTAGATTGAGGGGTTATGTGAATTCTACTTGAATCTGTTTTTACTTTTTCTACAATTATTTTAATTTTTAAATAGTTATTTGTTTCAATTTGAAGGAGTTTAGTTCAGTTTTTTGTTTAAGTTATAAGTTTGATCTGAAGTGGTTATTTGGAGTGATTTATAGGGCTACCCAACGATATTAATAATAGAAAAATAATTCAATAGGGAACCCGCAACTGACGTCACATCCGGGCTACAACAATAGAACAAATGAATTGAACTGATGGACAAACAATCAGCTGTCAAAATAATAAAATTGCAACCATACAATTAAGAGCGAAGGATACCTCTACGTCAAAACCCGCAAAAAAGTTTCATTTTTTAACTATATCTCAAGATTGAAACACAACATCAAAAATCTGAGACACCATAGCGCTGTGGTTTGGTAATCCCTACACACTGAATGATAAATGTATTTAACGTTATCATCAGTATGACTGTGATAACGATTTCCTCAAATTACTAAGGAAATCGTTATCACAGTCATACTGATGATAACGTTAAATACATTTATCATTCAGTGTGTAGGGCTTACCAAACCACAGCGCTATGGTGTCTCAGATTTTTGATGTTGTGTTTCAATCTTGAGATATAGTTAAAAAATGAAAATTTTCTGCGGTTTTTGACGTAGAGGTATCCTTCGCTCTTAATAAACAAGTCTAGAAATAGTAACTGCTCGCCATTTAAAACTTTTAATGATGGACGGTGATTAAGTGGAAGTTTTGTATGTGTATTTGTTTGTTTTTTGTTTAGTTTTCCAAAATCAGAAGAAATTATTTTTTGACAGCTTGTTGTTTGTCCATCGATTCAATTAATTGGTCTCATTGTTGTCTTTTGGTGTTGCTAGTAGCCTATATTGAAATAGAATTAATATATCATACATATCGCGATATCAAACTTGCGCCTAATAATAAGCTAATTGTTAGAAAAAATGATTAGATCATGCCACTCACAACATCGCTGTTTTGAGTGGATATTTTAATTTTGAATAGTACAACACACAACTTGACACACATTAGTAATAGCCTACATTTCAAAGTAAAATATTTATTTATGTAATATTTTTTATAATTAATGGCCTCTATCTGGTCTGGAAATCATAAAAACAGACAAGAAAAGTGTCCATATCATCACTTGAAAACTTCGATAGGCCTATCACGATGCGATATTTCTTACTGTGATATTGATGATTTTTTTTATCGTCATGCAGCTCAGCTCTAAGGATTTACAGGTTGAAGAGGTTATTTGTTCCTTGCAGAAATTTAAAAATTATAATTTTTTATTGAATAATGTGATACTGTATATGATTATGGGTTTGGGGTGCTTTAATGATGAAGATTATTCGTGCTGTGTAAGGTGCAGTGTTGATAAAGAAAAAAGTTACAAATAGGTGAGAGACTGTAAGAATGACGGCCCCCTCCATGTCCCCTCCACAGCTACCCGACCCCCCCCTCAACTCCGTGACAACCTGACAAAATTAAATACGTAACTGACAATCAGTTTGTTTCAGTTGTTCAGTTTGTTGTAAATCATGAACTTGAGGGGGATAGGGTAGCAGTGGAGGGGATAAGGAGGGGGTTGCCATTCTTACAGTTTCTCAACTATAGAGAATATTTTGTATTTGAAAGCATGCAATAGAACTATGTCCATTCTTTAACCTTAACTGTAGTTTACTTTGTTATTTTCATCCATGGAAAGATAAATAAATTAAAATTAATTCATTAGTTGGCAAAAACAATTTCTGCAATATTTAATTAAAATGCACTTCCAACACTAAGCAGTAAGCAGAACTGGAAAAGCACAACGGGAAAAATCCCCTTTACAGTGGCACTAGAGTAGAGATTAAATCCCAAAATTCAGTCCTGACAATCTGCTCAGGATAGATAGTGGTTACATCTTTACTTAGCGTGCATTATAGATATAAATAGACATCCATTTTTTTTTGCTGAGATACATACATAGATTTATGCAGATACAGCAAGCAAAAAATGGCTAGGTTCAATAAATGTATCGCTCTCCCACAACCACATTAAGAAAATCACACCCACATTAAGAAAATCGGTAATCAAGACTTACTTTGGAATCTGCTGGCGGTAACGGTCATAGCCAACTGTGTTCTTCCCATAATCAATTTGTTTCTGTCTTCTGGCTATAATATCTGGATCTTTTTCATATTCCCTTATTTGAGTTACACTACTGTTGTTGCTGCTGCTACTACTGCTAGTGTTGCGCTCTCTTTTAACGTTTACGCTTTCTGTACTGCTGTCTAAAGCCTCTAAAGTCCTTTTACGGTTTTTCATAGATGTGTCACTGTCATCCTCATAATTTAAGCATTTGCTTTTTGATTCAACCTTAATTTGTATATGTTCTTTGTCGTGTTTATCTTTGATCTGTTTGATAAAAATGTCGTCAGCACAGTCATGTTTATTCTTATTGGAAGACTCAACATTAATTTGCACTCCAGTAACAATATCTTGCTTTATTTTTTTACCACGTTGACAACTAGATTTAGAGTCTACCCTTTCAACATTTGAGGAGTTCCTCTCTCGTTTCAGATGTGCGTTTTGTAATCGTTTCTCTTGTTTTATGGGCTTTTCTTCAAGTTTTACTTGAGGGTATGTTTCTTCAGAGCTTTTCTTTTGCTCTTCAACGATTGCACATTTATCTTGTTTTGGAGAACTACTAATACCCATACATTTATCTTGTGCAATGTCAAGATTTGTCTCTTGTTTAATAACTACTGGCAAATCAGTTGGAACAGATACGTTCAAAGTTGTGACTTCATAATCATCTTCCTCCTCATCAAATTCGTTTAATACTTCTTCTTTTATCTTAGTTCTTAGCGGCACTGCGGAATTTTCTGTTGTTCCTTGTTCTATGATCGAACTGTCTTCGTGATTCAAAGACTGATTTTCTACGTCAGCTTCATCTTCTTCAACTAAATCAAACCAGCTCTTATTTTTCGATGATTCCAAGTCATTTTCCCATGATGATGTCGAGTTATAAAGCGCAGAAAAGGAATTTTCCGCTTTACCATCGCCTGGCAACTTGTCTTCAAACCAAGGTTCCTTTTTCACTATTTCAACACTATCTTGGGGTCCTGGTTTCTTAACCCTGTTTTACAAAAAAGAAGAACATTAAAAGCTAAAACCACTGCTGCATATCCAAATTTATTAGCAATAGGGTTTATTTTGGTTCCAGAAGAGATTTATAGTTACAATGAAGGGCAAATGAATGTATTACATTTAGGGATGTCATAGGGTAGGAAAATTCGGATCCGGTTCCAGACCTTCCAAGAACCGGGTTACCCGAATCCTAAAAGCCTAAATTATGTCATCTTATCTTGGTTACACCCCCCCCCCCCTAGAAACCACGCGGTTGAAGGTCGTTCTCTGCCCGTGTCAGCTGCCGGCCGCTGTGTGGGTTGGGCTCTGTGCGGCCGCTGCGCGCGGGGATGGCATGGTGGGAGGGGGGAGGGGAGTGTATATGGCCTCACAGAACTCGCCCGCAGTAATGACAGCGCGTACTAACCAGCGACCAGCTGGCCACGCCCACAAGCAGGAATTCACTGTAGCTTCAAGGAAAGTAGCCGCAAAAATATCGTCGCGTATATATATATTTTTTTTTTTTTACAAATAATACTACCCGATAAGGATCCGGATCCTAAAAATGGATTCGGGTAATTTCTGGATCCGGGTAACCCGGGTACCCTATGACATCCCTAATTACATTAGACCTTTGCACCTGGTGCAATCAGTAGGCCTAAGCCTAACTGCACTGTAAAGGTCGGTGCACAATAGCCCGGTAACGATAACTGTAACGATAACGATAACGGGAAAGAAGTTCGATTTCATGTTAAATAACGATACGATGCACAATAAGAGCTTCCCGTTACCGAGCCCGGTAACGGTAACGGGAAGTTCGCCAAGTTTTAACTTAACGTTACCGTTCCCGTCCGTACGTTACCGGGACCAATCAGAATCAAGCGTCCACGGCCTGTTAAAAGTATTAGCAAATAGCCGAGCGTCTGCTTAAAGGGCAATTGTGCATCGAATGCCTTCCCGTTACCGTTTTATCGTTATCGTTATAGTTACAGTTATCGTTACCGGGCGATTGTGCACCGACCTTTAAGCATTAAACTTTACACAAAGTGAAGTCGAGTTCTACACGAAACAAATAATACCTAATATAGCAACATAAAATATACATTTACACCACAAATAATGTAATTAGACGAGTGTAGCGAATCTATCAATTCAACTAGAATGGCTCTTTGTCTGCGTGTGTGTGCCCACGCAATTTTTTTTGCAGATTTGGCTCAAATTTGAAATCACCACCGGTGACAACTAAAATACTAGATGCTGCTATCACGGAGAAGTCCATCAAGATGCAACCCTAAAAAAATGAATGACTAAAAAATCCAGTCTAAATTTTTTTATTGATGTCCGCAACAACGGTATCGACAATTGACAAAAGCAATTATATTGTATTTTTTACAGTGTACTGTAGCCTACCACTAATATAAACTATCATAGTAGTGGAACACTGTAAAAACTAAAAATACAAAGAAAATGGCCAATGACTTTAAATGGGATGGTTATATATATTGCCAATAAATGCAATGGTCCATAGAAGAAAGATGCACATACTGTACCGTAATGTGCATGGAATAGCATACATCAGTGTTTCCCAAAATTTCTAGAAAAGCGACTCATTTTTTAGAACAACAAACATTTGCGACTCACCCAGGTTAATGGATGTATAGTGGGTGGAGTAGGCCTATATACACACAAATTAACGAAAATGTGTTGAATATTGGCAAAATAAGTGTTTGTGTAAGAAAAAAATGCACAGAAAAGAATTTAAAATATAAAGAAAATAGTTAGGAGGTACTGTTTAGTGTTTAGGCACACAAATGAATTGTCTTCATTTGAGTGATGTTCTTAAAATTGATTATATTTATAACGTTTTTTGTTCTTATTTTGCTTTGTTAATGGCCTTATGTACAGTACACACCAAAACGCAAAACCAAAACGCAAAATTTACATTTTGAAAAACAAAACTTGGGAAAGATAAAACCATTTCTGTAGGGGTCTATAAATACATAGGCCTGCAGAGCTACAGAGTGATCAGGTCAAAACATGACAGGAAAATGCTTCAAGCTGACTTGGATAACATAAGATTTGTTTCTTTGTCCTGCACTCTCTGCATGTATGCAAGGAATGTAGCACTATCACGTTTCTTTGTCCCAATGCAGCTACACCACTAGTCGTTTCTTTGTCCGGTGTAGCTGCATCGATGCAGGATATGCAGCACCAGCTCCAGAGCAGGTGGAGCATTGAAATGCAAGAAAGTTTCCGCCAAGTTCAAATATCGTACCGTAATTAGTAATTACTATGAAATAACCGTTCGCCAATGATTTTTTATTATGTAGACATGAAATATGATTTAGCGAGGTTCTCAACAATGTACACCTGGCCTACTACATGTTTTTGTTTTTCAACAAAAAGTTAATTTTCATTAAATTTGAAAGTGTTCCACCTCTTGCAGAAATGCATTTCTTTGTATCGGTATCTATGCAGTGTTGCTTGCACAGCCTGCATTGTCGCATGGTTCCTGTTCACACTGCAAACTTACACCAGGATAATATGCAGGACAAAGAAACGAAGCTATAGGCCTAGAAATGTGGTGTAAAGTGAACTTTATGTCACTTAATCAGGACAAGTCGCAATGTCAGTAACAAACACAAAGATGCTTATGAAAACGATATACTCTATAATTGTCGTTAAAAATTCTAGGAGTTACGATATCAAAAAACCTAAAATGGAATGTAGGCCTCTAGGCTACATACGGGAATAGTTAGATGTAAATGTAAGGCCGTCAAGCTGCTTGGATTTTTATCTAGAAATCTATATGGTGCTCGTCCTATTAAAAACGGACCCTGCATTTAAGCCTGGTGAAGCCTGGTATTGTTTATGGGTGCCCTGCATGGCACCCGAACACACAGAGTAGGTAACCTTGCCAACTGGAGGGAATACAGAATAGGGCAACCAAGTTTATTGGTCCTACAAGCAGGCGAGATCGCAATTTTCTATTTAAGTAATTAGACAAACATCACATTTTGGCGCAATTTCAAACAACCAATATAGGCTATATGTGACATTTGTTTGTTTTTTGAATCTCACTGCTTGTGTTTCCGACTCCAATGCAAGATATATCGCAATACTATCGAAAATCTATTACCAACAATGACAATAAAATATTAAACCACAAAGCTTAGCGGCTTCGTAAATTTTAGCCCGAGGCCAAATTTAGACCAGTGCTAACGATATTTAGCTACGCGTTATAAGACCGAGCCTAGTGGTTTTGCGTGGGGATATCATGCACTTAAAACCGTTATTTTACATCTTTCGAGAACCATTCCTATTTTTTTTTTATCTGCTCCCTGTGTCCAACAATGAAGTCGGGTAGGGGATAGGGAATTAATCCCATCATATTCTGGGCCCTAGGTACATCCTATAACCAACCTATTAACAACCATTTCTATATTAAATTTTAATCGAAACATTTCCCCGCATTTTGGCATGAGGACCCATGTAAACATTTAGCGAAAAATCTACTGATGTAATCTACTTTGTGGATAATGTAGGCTTAAGGTCGGTGCACAATAGCCCGGAGAGGAGCTCCGGTAACGGCAACGTTCGCTATAATTTAACATTGCCCGGTAACGTTAACGGGAAGCTCCTTCCCGGGCTATTGTGCACCGACCATAAGTGATGATTGCACTAATGAAGTGCCTAGGGCTTAGGCACAAGCATAGCTTAGTAAATAATATGGTCGTGTCAATCCTCCTAGCTAGCGGAGTTTTGGTAGGCCTAGGCCTAGGCCTAAAACTCAGTGCACAATACGCCCGAGGAGCCCTGGGAACGGAAAATTTAACTATGATTTAACATTGCTCGGTAACGGCAACGGGAAGCTCTGATCAGCCTACGGCCTCCGCGTACATGGAGTCATATAGCCTTCCTGCTAAATACAAAGCCTAGCTAGGCCCTAGGCCCCCAAACAGCAAACAATGACCAGTGGACCTAGGCCGTTCTATAGACCTAGATATCAACGTAAGCCTATAGACTTCATAACTTACATAACAGTTTTCTTGCGGTTCATTTCTGAGCTACTTTCGCAGCTAGACATAAGCCTAGTATCTATGTTTCCAGATAATTTTGCTGAAATTTTGTTGTCGCAAGACTTCAGTTTGCCTTCTGTATGCCGCGCAGGAGCCATTGTTATTAATTTTACGCGGGAAAAGAATTATTTGCATAAGCTTCTTGAGGCAAGAAGGCTGTGATCCTGAAACGACTTCAAGAGGCGGGACCCTTGAATCATTCGATAGGATGAGGACCGTTTTCAAGTACTATTTGAAACTATAGTTTTATAAATAAATATTAAATAGTACCTATAATAGATAGTGGTTAAACTCTCGTACCACCGTTCCCGTGTTAAATGACACAAAATTAGTGATTTCAAGTAGCAGGAGACTGCTAAACAAGAGGATACTGAAACTGAAACATTTTGTCTGTAGGTGATTTCATTTTTACCAAAATGAGCTTGTGCTCTTTACAATGGTAAGATATTATTGTATTAAATATTTTACTTCCATGGACTTCGACGATGTTCTATAGGCGTCGGCTTCAACCTCGCCCATAAACTTCAAGACCTTCCTCATCATCAATAATATTCTCAAATAAATTCTGTGCACTGTGCAGTGGCTTTCTGCATATTATTTTGCCACCAATAATCTGTTTTTTTTTTAAATCGACTGTCAACATTAACTGACATTTATTTTGGATACATAACCACTATATATATACTACACATTATTCCAATGGGTGATTCCACCATCAGTGTAGGTAGCTAGCATCACGGAATCATCAGCGGCCAGCCAAGCTCAGCACCTCATCTTCACACTCCTCTTCCCTCGACACCTCTTTCCATATCCTGAAATCCCATCATATTTCCGCACCTCAACCACTGCCAACTTATCTCTCCTTCACATCTGCTTGCATTTTGCCATCTGTCATGAGGTCTATGATAAAAGTAGTGTGACATAATAATAATAGTTTATTGTCATAGAATCTACATTCTGCGAGAGGAATCAAGCATTTTCAGATGTACAGACAATCATGATACAAACAATAAATGAAATACAGTTTGAAGTTTACAGTTTGAAGTACAGATGAAATACAGTAAAACTTCATAATACGGTAAAACGTATACAATAGAATAACAAAATAGATATAAAATTTGAAATAATTACAGGTTATCCACTATATATTTGTTTATGGAATAGTATGCTAATAATAATATGATCATAGATGTCGATTACGTCGTTAAACAACAAATAATCACTATGTTTCTAACTAATGTTTTGATAATTGGATTGAATGAAGCTACACCCCCTACTTGCTGGTATAGCATGACAGTATTTTGCACTGTAAATAGCCATGGTTATACCCGCAATTTATGCCACCAAAGTAAGTGACATATGTTTACGTCAGTATGTTGCTAAGGCCAATCCAGCGCCAGGAGGGACAAGTTTTCTCATTGCTGTCAGCCCTAAACCCGAAAAAAACAAGGTTACAGTTGAATTGAAAATTTGAAACGGTTGCACAAAGAACCGCAGAGCGCCACCAGTCATGCACATTCTTACTTTTGAACATTTGCAATGGCTTCCTACTTCAAGTTCATCTCACAAACTATGTACTTCAATCAAAATTAGTAAACAGACTTACACACAAGAATGCTATACTATTATGCTTAAACATTTAAAATGAGTATGAGATAATGAGATGACGTTGATTAAAGTCTGGTAAAAATTAGACTTAGGCCCGGTATTATAACGCCCGGCTAAATATTTAGTCCACCGCTAACTTGTTTTCTCCATGGCAACCACCAATCCTAAGCGTGGTTTCATAGGAAAAAGCAAGTTAGCCCAGTGCTTAACGTTTAGCCGGGCGTTATAATACCGGGCCTAAGCCTATTAATAGTTATTTTTTGCAACTTTAGGGCGGAATGCAGTGAATGAATGAATCATGAAGATGAATGATATGAACAATGAGCTAATGATACTGAATATAAATAATGCGTTAAGTCTAATGTTTCCAATGCTGACTGAGTCCAATGCTAAGTATATAGTTATTTATAACATAACTAAGAAATGTATTGTTTTATAGTCTTTGCACATTTTTGCAATCAGTTTTTCAACACCGCAGTTCCCCCCCCCAAAAGTTTTGTTTGCAAGAAAAATGTAGCCTACCTAAGAAATGTGTCTATTGTTCTTAGTATTTGCAAATTTTTTCAATCAATTTTTCAATAGCATTAATTCCTCCTCCCCCCAAAAATACCTTTTCCAGGAAATTTCTTTAAAAAATATGTAAAGTCATCGAAAATGGACTCGTTTGCAAAATTTGGAGCAAATCAGTAGGCCTACGTATGATAGAAGTGGGTCAAAAAACGATTTTGTAGCACCGAAATTACGAATCTTAAACCCCCCCCACCATCCAACGTTCTTTACAGGAACATTCCATTAAAAATATGTATTGCCATCAAAAATTAAGTCAAGTAAAATATTAATAAAATATATTAGGTCATCGGAAATTGACTTGTAGGCATATAAAATGCGGCGTGGCCTCGGACCCCTCCGTTTTTCGGAAAACTCTGATAGAAAAATGTATTGTCATCAAAAATGGATCTGTACGCCAGGCGTGTCGGAATGTTTTTGATATAAGGGGAGGCAATTCCAAAGTAATAGATGGTACCGTAATAGTAAACAAAACGGAATAAAAAAGTTGGTTTGTATATAATATATAAACCCTCCCAAAATCCACTTGCATAGTTTTAATTTGTATCGCAACGAGGTGGGTGATATAGCTGGGGCGAAGTCCCTGCTGCCGGAGGCAATTTTGCCGTAGGTGCAAACAAAATTTGGCCTTGCGTTGATGCTGGTCTAGAAAACGCGTTTTGAGGTGATATCTTGTCATAAAAACAATACAACGGACAAATATTCCTGCTTTTGTGTTGTTGGGTTGCGTCTTCCTGGAAATGAATTGTTGACAGTTGACACACTCATCCGACGTTGTAGAAATCTTGACTTTTCAGGCACGTAACCAAGAACCAAATCTAAAATTTGTAGTCTGTTCCGGCGCCACTGCCGTACGCAAAATTGGAAGAAAATTGGTATGATAGAAGTGGGTCAATCGGGGCATAGAAAGTATTTTTTTTAGTAGGGGGGTCATCTAGGCCTGCCATATTTCAAAATGAAGACGGCGGGACAAGTGATTTCAGGCAAAAATAGCAGGGGGGGTGTCCCCCCAACCACAGTGCCGCAGGCAAAATTTGGTAAAATCAGGGGTTTTGAGTGATTTCTGAGCGTATCACAAAAAATATCGGACTAAAAATACTGTTGTTTGTGTAGTGCAAAAATCAGAGTAAGGTAGCTGTTGATTAACTGGGCAAGATTTGGAATCTGGATTGCAGGTATCTGATATTGTAAAGTAGACATCACAATTAATTTTTTACCAAGTGGGACAATGGTAGTTTTTTTTGTGGAAACGACACGCGACGGCCGGAATAATGATGACTCAACATTAATTAGCAAGTGAAACTCATACCCCCCACTTGCTGGCTTGACCCCCCAGTGGGGGGGATGAGTTTCCCCATCCCCCCTTCCTACGCCCCTGGGGTCAATCGATTACAAAATTTGATGGCAGCTAGATCGTGACTTGTATAAAATCTCAAAAAGAGAACGTAGCCATCCTAAAACACTTTCTTTAGGAAAACTCTAATGGAATAATGTATTGTCATCGGAAATGCCAAATGGATTCGTACGAAAATTTGAAGAAAATCAGCATGATAGAACTGGGTCAAAAGTTGATTGCGAAATTTGACGACAGAGATGCCGAGCTGAATAAAATCATGTAATTGGTTAGGTAGCACTATTGTGCTATGTAAAACAAAAGGCTTTTTACATTTTTCTGTTAGACTTAGGCCTACATGTTCTGCATTATATTTTTGTATTAATTTACAAATACGATATTGGTACACTACATGGTACTGCAATTTTGCACATGCACAGCTACATAGACATTGCTCTTATCATTTTTGTTCAATCAATACTTGGTAAACAAATAACACAATACATACATACATTATTTAGGTAATGATAAAAGTTTAATAAATATATAGTAATAATACATAATAACATTACATGATGTTTTGCCCTGAAGATTACTGAGCAAAGGTCAAGTTTTACTTGAACAACAACTAGTCCTTTGTTCATATGCACTAAGTGTGATAGTCTGCTCGATTTGTCGTGCATTATCTGGGTTTGCCATGAAGCCATCTGATATTTGTTGAAACAACTGGGCTGTGAACATAGAAAATAGCATGTATCAAATAGTGCAATAATATTGTTATGAAAATTCACAGTACATTTATTGCTGTTACTTGCAAATTCCCCACAATGATGCCCCGGGCAAAGAGTCCCACTTCTGAAAACAGCTAGGCAGACATTTAGGCACTGAATCAGCATATTTCTCCTTCAGCACTTCATTGAAACTATTTATTGAACTATATCTTTCTCCTTTTCCTGCAAGCTCATTTCCAACATGGTAGCCTAGTACGGCACTAGGCTAACTATACGACATACTCGCCCTCATATATTGCCATTGTTTCAAACTAAAACATATTATATAATAAGTTAAGCACCACTCAAAATCAGTTGTAAGGTGTAAGACGTAATGTTTATGGATGTCTATCTTCAATCTTTATAACATACATTTGTACTTTTATATTTGAAAATACTGTACTCTTAAGTATTATGTATTTATTTTAAATATATTTTTTTGAGCATTTTGCCCATCTACGTTTATTTTGTACTAGAAGTACTTTTCAGCAGTCAGAAAGTAAATATAAATCTATCATCGTTCTTAAAGGCCCACTAAACCCTCACATTTCGTTTAAAACGTGTAATTGTAAGCCTAATCTGTAACGGTTAGTGCATGTGTCAAGTTGCCTAGTGTATCAGGGCTCTTGCAATCCAAGAAAAAGTGTTTCGCCCCAGGCGTTGTGACGTCGACCAAACTACGCGCTACTCGCTGCATATGGAGCATCCTCTGTTTCGAGGCCCGCGCAAATATATCTCGTCGTCCAGACCCACCTAATTCAATTGAGCACAAATCGAACATACCACTGAATTCGTCTTACTTCGGTCTACACGATGAATGTTTAAACAACCTTCTACCATTTATGCAACTTATTCTATAAAATGTTAAACATGAAGCAATTACCACATAATTTAGATGGAAACACAACTAATTTCAAGCAAATGTAATGAGGAGCTCGCTTTAAAAATCAGAATTCCAACCAGCCTATCATGTTAACTGATATATCAGGATATTATAAGCAGAAAACCAGCAAGAAATTGATGAAAATTTAGCTGATTATCGTATGTATATAATAATGCGTGTTGTCCGTTCACTGCCGCGGAGTACAACTCGGTGAGCGCGGGCAAAGCCGCATGGCCTGTCAAGCTTTTAATAGTGGGCATTCACCTTCATATATAACCAATGTTTTATTTTTTCCTATGCAATGTACTTTGTATAAGTTGAAGATGAATAAAGCGTGCTAAATCTGATCTGAATCTGAAAACATCAACGCATTTGTACATTGTACAAAATAAAATGTTTCAACTATAAACTTATTAGTTGTATGTCTCAATCTATTGCTATCGATACTTTAATACAAAAAAATAAAAAGCGCATAAAATAACTTAGAATAACTGAACAAACTATATTTTGAATTTGAAATACAAAATAATACTACAGTTATTAAGAAGATACAAAACAGCTTGAACCTGATATTATTAATATAAGTATTGCGGTTATCAAGATTTGTAATGTTAGTTTCCGGCAATTTTTAGTTACAGAATTTCCATTGATGCCAATAATAAAATAAAGTCGATATATATTAATAATAATGTAATGTAATAATGAAAGTAATAATACCACCAATAATAACAATAATAATAATTGTGATGATGCAAACACGAATAATATGTAAATCACGCACACGCACACAACCAAACCATGACACACAGGACTATTGTAGTTTTGACGTGTTCTTTAGGCCTATGTAATATATTTGTATTGTCAGTTATTATTATTATTTCCAGGCCTGACTGGTAGAAATCCCACTCACTCATTGATATATGACTATACATATACAACGCAAGACAAAATCAATACAATGTTTTTATAGTCGATAGTAAAGACTAGTACAGTAGTTTGACTGATCTCGATCTACGCAGCTCACTCGATATATTCGCGGACGTATCAGGCAATAGGCCGCTACACGCGTTGTTATATACACACGATAATCGGCCAAATGTTCATCAATTTCTTGCTGGTTTTCTGCTTGTAATATCTAAACATGTCAGTTAACATGATAGGTTGGTTGGAATTCTGATTTTTAAAGCTACTTTCTCATTACATTAGCTTGAAATTGCTTGTGTTTCCAACTAAATTATGTGGTAATTGCTTCATGTTTCACATTTTATAGTATAAGTTGCATAAATGGTAGAAGGTTGTTTAAACATTCATCGTGTAGACCAAAGTAAGACGAATTCAGTGGTATGTCTGATTTGTGCTCAATTGAATTAGGTGGGTCTGGACGACGAGATATATTTGCGCGGGCCTCGAAACACAGAGGATGCTCCATATGCAGCGAGTAGCGCGTAGTTTGGTCGACGTCACAACGCCTGGGGCGAAACACTTTTTCTTGGATTGCAAGAGCCCTGATACACTAGGCAACTTGACACATGCACTAACCGTTACAGATTAGGCTTACAATTACACGTTTTAAACGAAATGTGAGGGTTTAGTGGGCCTTTAAACTACTTTTAGTATAATAGAAACAATAATTAGGCTAATAACGATTGATAACTGAGTCCATACGATTTGGTACGAACTAGGCTCGCGTGGTGAACGTAGTAATACTCATTATAATATTAAACCATACAGTCAAACACCTTACGACTTATACCTTAAGGCCTTACAATTGATTGTGAATGGCCCTTTACAAAATAACTGCATACTGCACTGATTTGATTACACTCATATACTGACCAACATTGTCTCCTGTTTTACTTGAAGTCTCAATATAGGGAGCTTGAATACCATGAGCATATTGGATTGCTGTATTTTTGTCCACTCTTCGTTCACTAGCAATATCCATTTTCGTCCCACACAAATAGATTTGGCAATCCTCTTCGTATCGCCGAAGCTCACTAATCCAAAATTTGGCCCGGTCCCATGATGCAAGATCACTAATATCATAACAAATTATTGCTGCTTTGGCCCCTCGATAATAAATTCGGCTCATGGCTTCATACCTGTGGACAACAGTACATTAATATCATGAGGTGTAAGTCTCCTAAAACCATTTTCAATAATTACAGTAGGCCTATGTGCATTTACAGATTTAAACATTAAGCTTAGATTAAAACTAGCCCCAATGTAAGTAGTTGCATACCGACCACAGATTCTTATCTAAAGCCCCTTTCACACATGCTGGTTCCACAAAAATCAACAGATTCCTAGCACTAGGAATCTGTTGATTGTTGATTGATTAAGAACACTTGTTCTATCACATATTTGTAAATGCAGGACCTTCCACATTGTAGTATTCACGTTTAAATCCAAAGTGGCTGACCTCTGGCAAACAAATCGAGAACCAGTATACACAGGATAAATAACAATGATGGTGGCGCGCCAACAGTTCAGTTTAAACGCAAATAGTGCACAAGCCTGGGCTGCGATTCTGAATCGGCGTCGATAAGTTAAAAAAAAAAAAAAGTTTAACCCGAGTTTTAGTCGTTAAAAGAAGGCAGTGAGCCAATCACCGCCTTGCATTCGCCTACTGTAACGACAAAAAGCATGCGTTAAACTTATCACGGCCATTCAGAATCGCACTGCTGGTTGGCCATGGGGTCATTCCATGTCAAATCAACACAAAAAAGACAAAAATAAAACCTCACAATTTTTTATTTTGATGAAATTTGGCACACACCTTTGAAATGATATTAGTAATCCAAAAATCAAATTTTAGCTCTCTAGGTCAAGTAGTTTTTGATTTACAGCAAGTCAAAAACTGCCCGTAAACCCAAATTTGGCTACGGGCGCAACATCGGTAAATGCTATAAATCCTGAACCGTTTGTCCTAGAAGGCCCTACTTGGTGTCACTTTAAAGCTGTTGAAAAGACCTTTCAAATGGCATTATAAAAAGCTTGGTTTTGTGAATAAGTTACAACATTTCTATAATGAGGAATCTTTGACCATGGATATTTCAAAAAAGGTACCTTCAAAAAATTTTGAACATTTTTGGCTGTCAAGTTAAAGTGTTTACTAGGTGTGTAACAAATTTCATGTTGGGGGTGCAATGGGTTCACATTATAATAATTATTTAAGATGGAAATGTGTAATATAATACGATATTTAATGTTAGTTCATAGCAACTCAACCCAATGCCAGTTCAAATATTCTAGTCTGGATATAACATGCTTATTTCCAAATAGTTTTTCTTAAGTAGACCATTATTAACCATTATGGTTTCCACATCCTTAACTTCAAGTCTGCTTGGGCTGTTTCATCCTTGGTCAAGGAATATACTCTTCCAGTACTCGTCAATGGATCGATCTTTGTCAATATGTGACGCAAGGGCACAGATAGTAGATCTGGTGTTCTTGGATAGGAGAAAGATGGTGAAGGTCCATGAGGATGAAGAAAACTCAGATTGACCTCATCTGTGTTTTCATCAGTGGAGATAACACAAGCAGCCCACCAGTGTTCATCGTATATACAAGTCACAAAACCTCGAATCTCTTCCCTGTTTAGCCTATCTTCCAAAGCTGTAACTAACTCTTCATGAACCTCAGTGGAAAACGAAAACACTTTTGTGGCCACCTTGTTTGAAGTGATGGGAACAAAGGAATGCAAACCCTGAGTGCCAGTTATTGTAAGAGCAGAGGAAAACCGTTCTTTTAGGATACGCTCATGGGTGTTGTGTTCGTCAGTGGTGCAATAAGCAAACTCTACTGTTTTTATGACTGGCACTGCCCACTCATAAAGTTGTCTGGGTGTCATGATCTGGTCTTGATATGGTTTTTGTAAACTTGCTCGACCTGCTAGTCTCTTGAGTGTTCCACCTACACCATCACATGCACCTTTGCCATGGGAAGTTGCGGAAAAATGCCACTCAGCACTTATCCCATTAAAATCTTCCTCGAGAGCACAGAGGTTTACAAAATTTTTACGATTTTTGTATTGGGATGCTGCACCATCAGAAAAGTATATTATTTTCTTTATTCTTGTTTCCGGAAACTTGTTTGTTAAGAACATGATAAGCTTTGTTTGAAACAAATGGACAGCCACTGTATCATGTCGAAGACACTCCGAAATGATAACAAAACTGGTATGATGTAATTCTCCATTATTCTTAAAGTAAGCAACAAAAGGATGGATGGTTGCTTGTGCATTGTTCCAATGATATTACACATTTCAATCTAAAATAAATTTTATAATGTGAACCCATTGCACCCCCAACATGAAATTTGTCACACACCTAGTAAATACTTAAACTTAAATCTCAAAATTTTTTAAAAATATTTAAAGGTACGTTTTTTTGAAATATCCAAGGTCAAATGTTCCCTATTGTAGAAATTCAGTAAATTATTCACAAAATCAAGCTTTTTATAATGCCATTTGAAAGGTCTTTTCAACAGCTTTAAAATGACACCAAGTACGGCCTTTTAGGACAAACGGTTCAGGATTTATATAATTTACCGATGTTGCGCCCGGAGCCAAATTTGGGTTTATGGGCAGTTTTTGACATGCTGTAAATCAAAAACTACTTGACCTAGAGAGCTAAATTTTCATTTTTGGATTGCTAATATCATTTCAAAGCTGTGTGCCAAATTTTATCAAAATCCGAAGTGGTGAGGTTTTATGCTGTGTTGATTTGACATGGAATGACCCCATGCCCATTGTTCCCCCCCCCCCCCCCCAAGCCACCTGAAGGTTGAAAATTATCCTTAATGGACCTCTTTAAATTAGATGGTAGGAACTAGAGAAGTAGGAAACCAAGATACCATTGGACTCACTACTTTGAAATTATGCGAATACTTACTTTGGGACAACTTGAAATTGCATGTTTTACAGATTACAAACCCATCTTCAGATCAATTTACCTTTCACTGCCAGCAGTGTCCCAGATGCCAATAACCATTTTCTTGTTCATGGATTCCACTTGTTTTGCAGCAAATGCAGCTCCAATTGTCTAGCAACAAATGTATAAACAGATGTCAATGAAAAGAGAGTTTGCATGACGTTTGCAGACCTGAAGAATTCACTCTTCAAATATGCCCATGATCTTATATGAAGCTATTTTGTTGTACATGAGACATACAGTCAAAAAGCGTAGTGCATGGATTTGTACATACAAATGCGATACCGGTATTTTCTTCGGTGATCATTTTCAGCTCAGTGAACTACCAACAACTTTTAAGGAGGGCAGCCTGCAAGGGATGACGACCTGCTTGTTGGGAACTGGGAAGGCATATACTATTACTGGCATGGTCGGAATCTATGTGATCGATACTTCTAGGAAGACATTCCAGAGATAAGAGTGGATACAAAATAGAATAACTATAAAATAAGAGAGGTCTTGCAAGGTGATGAAAAGCTTACTAACATTGGCAGTTTTGCTGTAACTGACACTTTTTGTCGTGTATATTGCCTATGAGGCTCGCCAACATTTAGCGCTACTCAACATTTTCCTGCTAGAACTACCAGTTTCACGTAACCACACTGAGCGCAACGTGCCCGATTAGTGCATTTCGCGCTTCCTTTGTTTGGTGCTACCCATCATGCACCTCTGGAGCCCTAAAAGCTGGCAAGGCACATTGCAAGTCCTGCCTAATATTGTGCCATGGATTAGGCTTGTGGTCCGTGGACAAGACACATCGAAGAAGCTGGCAGGACAATAAGTGTGATGATCTAGCAAGTAGAGATCGTGACTGGTGGGGAAGCTCTGAAAGTGGTGGAAAGTTTGAAGTGTGGGAAGCACAGTCATGCTAAAAGGTAAGCTAGACATGCAGATGGACAACAGAATTCAAAAGGCTAATAACATCTACCTGTCTGGAAAAGGCCTACAAGGGCGCCACCAGCCCAGACGTGAGATGATGCTATATAAGGTTTATTTTGTACGTAGGGTTGCCAACCGTCCGGAATTTCTCCGGATAGTCCGGATTTTGATGCCTACGTCCAGAAAGAGGAATTACCTCATT
This sequence comes from Isoperla grammatica, assembly GCA_945910005.1. NCBI lineage: Eukaryota > Metazoa > Arthropoda > Insecta > Plecoptera > Perlodidae > Isoperla > Isoperla grammatica. Next base: position 35,722,395 of record OX246738.1, read on the forward strand.
CCAGACGACACTTTGTCTGGAATTTGTGAAACAGTCACATTTGCACTTCATTGTATTGAATTTTAGTTTTTATTTAATGATATAGCCTAAATCATCATTTAGTAAACAGTTATTGTTCATCCAAATATAATAATATCTAGTAATTTACAAATTGTATAACGTTATACTGGATTTTAGTATATATCGCTTTAAACTGTATACCATCTTTCCAAAATGTTTTTACGGAGCGTGCTTGCATGTGTTTTATATTAAATTTAAACAAAATGCTAGAATTAAATTGTTAGCTATGTTATTATTAATATTTATAATAGGCTATTATTGCATGAGTTGATCCCAGATTCCAATGCAACGATATAATGTCTAAATCATTGAATCTTTAAATTACGTGTCCGGCTGTTTTGAAGGCAAGAAGGGTCCAAAAATATTCGCCTCCGGCGACTGGGGCTTTGCTCCAGACCCCTTGTATGCCGACAAAATCAACGCTTTGTCCGGAATTCCAGTTGGACCAAGTTGGTAGGCCTACCCCTACTTGTACAGCAAAAATCACATTTGCAGAAGGATCTGGCATTGTGAGGGAAATGAGAGGAAAGTAAAACGCAGGCTGCAAAATGAGATTCGTGAGAAGCACCTAGTACGAGAATAAGAAACAGGACAAGAAATACGAGAATTGGAGAAATTCTGGGAGATAGAAATAGAATGGAAAGAACATGGCCACGATTGTTCGTGCTGGCATACTGGGGGCTCCATTCGGATCAGTTAGCCGTCATGTCCGGCTGCAAACGAGAGCCGAGGATCGTTCCGTTCCGCGGCGAGTATCTCCTTCTGAATCCCAAGCTTACACCTTGTAAAGGGGAACAACTATCCGGTACCCGACACACGTTTTTTCTTCCTGGGTGTCCACTTCACTCCCCGCATGGATGCCCCAATGCTGGGCTGGCTTTGGGGAGGGAAGGATACAGCTGGGGCGACATCGACATCAAAGAGATGCTCCAAGTGTTGACCTCCCGGGGTTCTACAGGCTCGCGTTTAAACACTTTGGCTATGGGGTCGCGCGAGGTGCTCAAGTCAGTGTTCCTGTCCAAACAACTCAAGGATCTGCAGAAGTACATTCCCGACATCACCGTCAAGGACTTATCCAGGGGTCTTGCTGGGGTTCGAGTGCAGGCCATGGACAACAACGGGGTTCTGGTGGAAGACTTCGTGTTTGACAACAGGGATGGACCGATGAGCAAGAGGATTCTCCACATACGCAACGCCCCCTCCGCCGCGGCCACTTCCTCCCTGGGGCATAGCCCGCGTCATTGCCGACCATGTGAAGAAAAGAAAGACATGGACGAGAACAAGTAGCGGGGGCTTCACGTCGTCATGTTGGTAACACTGTACATTTGGTGCCTGTACATTTGTTATCTTGGAACAGAATGTGACAAGAACAAGAAGTGGAAAAATTTTGTTGCCAAACCAAGGTGACCAAGCCAGAACTTGTAGAAAACAGTGATTTGATGATGATTTTTGACATAGCCTAATCACAGGGGCATAGAATAGGCTACCTACTTAATATGTTATGTATGATTTCTTTGAATAACAAACGACATTTTGGGTAGGCCTAGACGAAGGCCTAAGGCGTATTTAGGTCTAGGCCTAGGCCTAGGCCAGGTCTACCATGATCTGCCCTAGGACCTAGATCCTAGGTCTAGAGAGCTCTACTTACATTCTGATAAGAGTTTTCCGAAAAACGATCGTGGACAAAACGTTCTAGTAAACTTGTCTTACCAACACATTCGCTACCTAATAAAACAACTTTTAAATCAACACGACTCATGATTCAACTGGTTTATCTGTGGTTCAGTCTAAGAAACTTATAGGCCTATACAAATATATATATTATATTCTGAAGCCTGGCCTATATCTATGCATTAGACGCATGTATGATAAATTAGAATTATGCTAAACACCATATAAACACAATAGCCTAGGCCTAGCTGATTTTTTGTCAGCTCATGATGTCAGCACTCAGCTGTCTAGTTTGTTTACAAAAACAGCGTGGGGGGTAGGTCAATGAGAGAACTCCTTTATCGACAACAATGGAACCAATTCCTTCCTCCATGAATGGAACCGAGGTGCTGTTGGCACACAACTCCGCCCCCTGTTCACTATGGTTGTAAGAACTACGTTGTCTCCCTGTGGTTGTCTCCCTGCTGCACCGATCTGGCAACAGCGAGTGCCTCTTTCTCTTATCGCTTTTGTTTGTGAGTCATTTTCGGTGTACGGCGATTGACGTCTATATTCGAGCCTAGGCCTACGCCTTTACAGTATTTTGACACACCCAATACCCATTCATTCTATCAATACCGGACAAATTAAAGAAGTTGAGTGTGCGGCCGTCTTTTCATCTGATATCAACGTAAGCATAGAAATACATTTATACTTTTCCAATTAGTCTGGACTGAGCATTTAGCTAGTCCCTAGGTCGGACAGTCATGTTCTAGGGCCTAGGCTAGGCCTAGGCCTAGGCCTACCTGGGTAGGCTAGATTTAAAGCGTCTTACATCAGTTAATGTTTTTAAACTCATTCCTTTGAATTCCCCAGCTAGGCCTAGACGTAGGGTTAGGGGCTACTAGGGCCTAGGCCCTTGCCTAGGCCTAGGCCTAGGCCTAGCCAAGGCATATGACCTAGGGGCTTGGTTTGCCCTATAGGCCTAGGCCTAGCTATTTTCTAAGGCTGATGTCCTTATATTTTTACAAAACTTGGATTCCCTACGACCTGAACCTAAACCACACCATATTGCCTCTGTATTAGGCCTAGGCCCTAGGTAGCATAGGAAGTGGGGGATAGGCCTAGACCTAGACCTAAGCTTGGGCCTATTTTGTCTGGATGGTATGAGGTAGGCCTAAGCCTAGGCCTAGGGCTAGCCAAGGCTTGGTAATGCTTGTGTAATTGTGTAATGCGACTTATCGCTCTGTTAGGCCTTGGGCTCGGTAATTGTACAGTATCGCTGATCGCGTTTCGTACCCACTTTTTATCGAGGGATGTCAGGCAGCTAGGCCAAGATCGACCAGATATAATAACCCCCCCTGACCGATTTGCGCTTGAAAGTTACTTTGCCCGAGGTTAGGGGGGGTTATTGTATTTGGTCGATCTTGGCCTAGCTGCCTGACATCCCACGAAAAGTGAGTACGAAACGCGATCAGCGATACTGTACAATTACCCTTGGGCTCTACTACTAGCCTAGGCTAAGCTAGGCCTAGGCCGTAGGCTTGCCACGAACATGGTGCTCTCACATCTGTAGGTCTTTTAAGTTTGAGGCTACCGACGCATAGGCTTGGCCTAGGCCTACCTTGACGCTCAGCTTGACCGGTTGGCCCACCCCAGACAAGGCTTTTAACGTGCGTTCTGGGCGTTTCAGAAATAAAATAGGCCCTACTGGACTGAATGCAATAGGCCTACCAAAATAGGGCTACTGACCTTTTTGTAGCCTAATGCAAAAACCAGAAAACCACCAAAAAGAATTGGAACATTGACGGGAGCTACTTGGCTGTTACAAAAAACACTGCTCTATGTTGTAGGGCCTATGGCTTTACATTAGCGAAAGAGGGTGGGTTGTCCAATTATGAGTAATTGGGTTTCCGTAAATCAAAAACCGTAAGAGCTACGGAGTGAAATTATATTTTTTTGTGGTTGTGAGGGGATTGTTCGAGTATTTAATTTAAATTTTGTCAAAATCGAGAGGGCTATGGCTATGTTTGTACCTTCCTGTGTTGATATGACATTGAGTTACTCAAGTGCCGTTGTCATTTTGCACGTAGATTTGTTTGACGTTCTGGCACACCGTACGTACATAGTCCTCTGGCCTCTCTACTATTGGATTCAGAAAGGTGTGTCTCTCGACTTTGAAAATTCACACACAAATAATGCACAGTGTTGGCGCAAGAGGGAAACCACCCTATAATAGAGCATTGTTTCTTGGTTATAAATCAATTACTTTTTAAACATGTGTTAGAGTAGGCTAGGCTACTAAGTTAGCCTACTGCATAGCTTTATGGGATGGACCCACCTTAAAAGTGTGGTTTTTCATAGTTTATCATTGTGCTAAATTGTAGTAGGCCTAACAATATTAAAAAAGGTTACATCATCAAAACAGTTAAGGGATATTTAAAAAATTAAATTAAAATGATTTTAAAAGTTTTCTAATTGTTTTGCACATTAGGCCTAGTACATAATTAGGCCTATGTAGCCTACATGCAATATTTGGTCGACTATTTTCTAAATCGAAAGACACATCTTTTTTAATCCCTTTTTGATGCTGCTGTAGACCTACCTTATTACTAATTTGTGAAACTGTAAGCCTACCTCTCGATTAGCCTCGTTGCAAAAATATGAGACGTTAAGCCCAAATAACTAACTGTAGGCCTACCAGTGGCGTGCCGTCCATGGAAGCAATGGAAGCATTGCTTCCATTTTATTTTTAACTAAATTACCTAGCCTAGGCTATGTATACCCTCAATGCTGGTTAACAATATCGCTTAACAGTAACACTAAAATAGAAATTAATGAACCAAACTTAACTACCCAAATTATTCGAAACAACTGACAGCGCAATGAAAAATCCTTGTACCATATTCTACGAGTTTGAATTCGCGCGCTAGCCCTTCGCTGTGGGCCAAGAGACGAGGGTGGCCGAGGGTTGACGAAGAAAAGCCGAGTGGAAGCAATGCCTCCACCCGGCATCCGTAAGCCACATTATTCCTAGAGACACGTGGGTTTGAAAGTTGTTCATGTTTTTACCTCTTTATAACCGTAAAACTGTTTCGTTCATGTTCTAAATTCATTCAGTGTAAGAAGGAATGTGATTCTACATTGATTAGTTTATTATTTGAGTATAATTGTAGTGTGTGACAAGTGTTTGGTGTGTTGTTCGTTTACGCGCGAATAAGCAATATGAAGGATTGCTTCCGAGTCTGCGGGCTCGATCGGATCGCTTGCTGTGGGCCAAGGATCTAGGTCTACCGCGGATGTGGAGGATCTAGGTCTAGCGCGAATGTGCACTCCTTTCTGAATTTGTACTTTCAACTTTCAATAACCATGAATATGATTGAATGTTGTGTAATCGATGAATTATTTGCGCGCCCATTTAGCACTCGTTCTTTTCAAGAAAAATGTACAATTATTGAGAGTGGCCGACCAACACCAGCTCTGCCAAATAACAATTTAAAAACTAAAAAATGCACTCGGCATTTTAGCACTGATATTTTTTAATGGATCAAATTTTTGTTCGTAAATTTCTAATAATAAATTGCCTAAAACTCGTTAAAAGGCTCTTACGGCAATCACGATGATCCAAAAAAATCCGGGGCTATGCGCCCCGGACCCGCATTGACTAGGGGGCCTTCCCCCCAGACCCCCCATGCATGTATTAGGTGGAGGGGTCTCACAAGTGCCATTGCCAAAGGATTACTTAAAAAAGTAGTTGCTTCCCCCATTAGAAAAGTCACGGCACGCCACTGAGGCCTACTCGATTTCGGTGGGACTGGGTGGGGTCTCTCATTGCCGAGAACGACAGTCGACAGCAAATGGAATTTCTGTCACACGTCGATACAAACTTGAGTGAAGACTAGGTTGACTAGCACTACTGTTAAGATTTAAACCAATAAGATGTCGACGTTATCAGCTGACATATTAAACACATTTGTTCAAAGAGTTGGGGCTCTCGTGAACACATTCACGGGCATAAGCATTCACTGGTATTTTATTTGTTTACTTTGTTTTGTTTTCAGATTTATTGATTGTTTGTAAAACAGTTTGAAAACTTAATATGGCCGACCACTTTGGCCCAATTGCTTTAAAATGGGACCCAAAGAATTTGGAGATACGGACAATGTCGGTCGAGAAGACGCTGGAACCTTTGGTGTTGCAGGTAATTAATTATTACTAGCCATATGTGTAGATTAGTAAGCTTATCTCTAAACCCTTAGCTCTAGATATTGTTTTCTGTCTGGATCTTGTTGTAAGATTTTAGGCTGTGGATATTCGTACGGTCAGCCGTAATAATAGTGCAAAATTATTCGTACGGTCAATGATTTGATTGGATGGAGGCGCGCCGTAACAATAGTGTAAAATTAATCGTACGGTCACTGAAAACTGTACGGCCAGGCGTAATAATATGGTAGGGCCTACCAGATTATTCGTACGGTCATGATTGAAATAGTGTATACAGAGAGATATTCATAAAGTCACTGATGTAAACGATGTGCGTGATCATTGTCAAGAAGGTTGGATATTCTAAGCTGTCACCATCGTAATAATTAGAGGCCATCTTTTCTTCAAGGACGTGAGCCTGTGCCATTGGGTTTGCAAACCCAATGCCCAAGCTGATCGGGCTGCTATTGTGGTTCAAGGTAAACACTCCCCCTAACCTGTAATGTAAAAGCCCCTTATAGCCAGCTTCTAAAGGCTCTTTGGGGGCTGGTATCCATGCTGTAACATGTATTTGTTAAATATCAATATTAGGGTTTTAAATGGTGGAAAAAAACCCGGGTTTTTTGGTTTTTTTCCGATGCTCTGGAAAAGTAGGGTTTTTTGGGAAAAATTGAAAATAGGCCCAAAGTACTACTACAAATAACCAATTTAAACTTTTAATGTTGTTACAAATACAAACAATGCAAGACACCAAGAATAAAGATACTAATCATAATCCTAAATCCTTTCTACTAATGAACAATGAATGATTATGGATTAAAGATTATAAATTAACATTTTTTAAATAAAAACGTTAGAAAAATAAAGCTTCAGCCTAGTCCTCACACACGAGTTTGTGTATAGGCCTATACTCATCAGTAGAGATCCTTGTATTTCGCAATGCGCGATAGCGCGAAATCACTTGAAACGTGCAGCAATTGAAATATGTTGGCATGACAGTCTGTTGTGAGTCCAAAAATAGTCTTTTTGAATCGCGAAATAAAACGAAATCCTGTGTATACGCGAAATAGCATAAGTTTACTGTTATAAAAACGAAAAAGACTGAAGCTGTTGAATTGATCGCCGAATTTCTGTCAAAAACGTAATTTTCAACATTTTCTGCAGTGACTGCAGTGACCCTTCCACCCCTGCTAAACCGGCTCGCAACAGATTTTTCTCGTAGCCTGTGCGTCGACTGCATTCCGCATTCCTAGCGACAGATTTCTTTTTTTTTCTTCTTTTCTTTCGCGACAATGTAGGCATGCCACATACGTTAGAATACTAGATACAAATTAGATTTGGTAAATTAAAATTGAAACACCGCCAAAAAGCTGAAATTACTGCTCAACAGCGAAATTTGGATTTAATAAAACGAAATATGCTAAAAAATAAAACCATTTACAAGGATCTCTACTCATCAGTCATCATCTCATTCTCATTCTCATCACAATCAATCTGTCTGCTCTCCAAGTTAGGCCTAACTCATTCCTGATCCTGGTCCTCCTATAGTGATCAATTGCATACTCAGTGGTACTGGGCCCTATGATGTTGTCTGAGTCGGAGTCGGACACTTCGTATTGTTCACCCACTTTGTCATTGGCATCTAAATCTTCAAGAAGTTGAAAATCATCATCATCATTAGCAGCTACAGAACCTACAATTTGTGATTTTTTTTTGTTGGCATAGAGCTTTGTCTATGTAGCCAGTGGCCCAGTAGGCAGTAAATAGTCTCCATTACCTTTCTTCCTGGTACTTCATTACAGCTTTACATTAGATTAGACGTCGGTCACATTTCTCACCACAAGGAATTTACATATTACACATTATAGGTGAAAACGAAATTTTCCCAAAATTTCCCGTTTTTTTTGGAAAAAAACTGAAAAAAACCGGGTTTTTTTCCCAAGCAAAAAATTTCAGGAAATTTTAAAACCCTAATCAATATCAATAAAAACCTTCAACCTCTTGAACGTCTTGAACTAAAAGCCACGAATTTATCCAAGGATTCATACTGACAGTCGAACTGGTTTTAGGGTATTTTCATGTACTTGCGTACGCCATATTGCCATATTTAACGTGATTTACATGTCAAGACGATGTATTTTATAAATGCCGATCAGCTGTTCGCAAGAAATACCGCAAAGGGAATTGAGTTGAGACCTATAGCATTGGGTTTGAATTTCAAACCCAATGCCTATAGATGGCTCAAATATGGAAATTGTCATCATTTGGTCAAGGAGTGTATTTTTAATTTGAATACTTAACCCAACCATTCAAACTAAAAATACACCCCTGGATTTGGCTAATTGCTCAAAAAATTCACTCGGATTGCTATAACGATCGCCTTCTTGCAACGCCCTGATCCTACCTCTCTGGAAAGTAGTCGTCGAATGGCGCGACGCGGCGAGGCTGCACAGCTGTTGTCGCAGTGATACCGACGCTCGCCGTTTAGTTAGCGCTTAATTCGCGAAATTAACGATGGCGGCCCTGACCGTACGACTAGTGCAACATAATTTGTACCGTACGATTATCCACTCCGAAGACTTTAAGCCCTACCTAGAATAAGTTCATCATATCTTGTGCAGATTTTAAGTAAAGAGGCCCCTAAAAGACCGAAGTTGTGTGACCTTGTTGTTGAGTAGGCCTATGTTGTGAAGCACCAAATAATAAAAAAAAAAGAATAAAGGCCTATCTCATTTTAGCTCAGTATGCCTACATAATAGGGTGTACACCCAACTGAACACTTAAATTCAACTAGGCAGTAACACCACATATGATTCCACCCACTAAATTGATTTTCGAGAGGCCTCTGTTAACTTTTTTCCTGTAAGACCTGTATTGAAAACTGAAATTGAAAGGCAGACTGACTAATAGTTATATTTAGGCCTATAGTTAATATAAACCAATAATAACAATATTTAGAGGGTCGTCACTTTAATGTGCAAGGTTGTGTCATCAAGGATTAATGTACTGGTAAAAGTAAAGTGACATATGTGACAAGTCACCTAGCAACCTGAATTTAGTCTAGAATGCTTCTTGTTCCCATGCCTCTGATATTGTAATGGTACAGTAGACTACTACTACTACTACTACTACTACTACTACTACTACTACTACTACTACTACTACTACTACTACTACTACTACTACTACTACTACTACTACTACTACTACTACTACTACTACTACTACTACTACTACTACTACTACTACTACTACTACTACTACTACTACTACTACTACTACTACTACTACTACTACTACTACTACTACTACTACTACTACTACTACTACTACTACTACTACTACTACTACTACTACTACTACTACTACTACTACTACTACTACTACTACTACTACTACTACTACTACTACTACTACTACTACTACTACTACTACTACTACTACTACTACTACTACTACTACTACTACTACTACTACTACTACTACTACTACTACTACTACTACTACTACTACTACTACTACTACTACTACTACTACTACTACTACTACTACTACTACTACTACTACTACTACTACTACTACTACTACTACTACTACTACTACTACTACTACTACTACTACTACTACTACTACTACTACTACTACTACTACTACTACTACTACTACTACTACTACTACTACTACTACTACTACTACTACTACTACTACTACTACTACTACTACTACTACTACTACTACTACTACTACTACTACTACTACTACTACTACTACTACTACTACTACTACTACTACTACTACTACTACTACTACTACTACTACTACTACTACTACTACTACTACTACTACTACTACTACTACTACTACTACTACTACTACTACTACTACTACTACTACTACTACTACTACTACTACTACTACTACTACTACTACTACTACTACTACTACTACTACTACTACTACTACTACTACTACTACTACTACTACTACTACTACTACTACTACTACTACTACTACTACTACTACTACTACTACTACTACTACTACTACTACTACTACTACTACTACTACTACTACTACTACTACTACTACTACTACTACTACTACTACTACTACTACTACTACTACTACTACTACTACTACTACTACTACTACTACTACTACTACTACTACTACTACTACTACTACTACTACTACTACTACTACTACTACTACTACTACTACTACTACTACTACTACTACTACTACTACTACTACTACTACTACTACTACTACTACTACTACTACTACTACTACTACTACTACTACTACTACTACTACTACTACTACTACTACTACTACTACTACTACTACTACTACTACTACTACTACTACTACTACTACTACTACTACTACTACTACTACTACTACTACTACTACTACTACTACTACTACTACTACTACTACTACTACTACTACTACTACTACTACTACTACTACTACTACTACTACTACTACTACTACTACTACTACTACTACTACTACTACTACTACTACTACTACTACTACTACTACTACTACTACTACTACTACTACTACTACTACTACTACTACTACTACTACTACTACTACTACTACTACTACTACTACTACTACTACTACTACTACTACTACTACTACTACTACTACTACTACTACTACTACTACTACTACTACTACTACTACTACTACTACTACTACTACTACTACTACTACTACTACTACTACTACTACTACTACTACTACTACTACTACTACTACTACTACTACTACTACTACTACTACTACTACTACTACTACTACTCCGGTAATTGCCCATCTTTTAAAAATGATTTTTTCTACTGGTATAATACCTTCATTTTTGAAATGCTCAATAGTTAGACCAGTTTATAAAAATGGAAATCATAAAAGTTTTACGAATTACAGACCTATATCAATATTACCTGCAATAGAGAAAATTATGGAACGCTATGTCGCTGATGCATTAATTGATTATTTGGATAAATTTAAAATTATTGATAAAAGACAGTATGGTTATCAGAAAGGGAAAAGCACTGGTGCCTTGTTGAATGATTTTTCGGATTTTGTTAAAGGGGCGTTAGATAGGAACTTGAATGTAATGGTAGCATTTATTGATTTCACTAAGGCCTTTGATACGTTATCTCACACAAAATTATTAAAGGCTTTGGAAAAAATAGGTATATGTGGACCAATGTTAGCATGGTTTCAAAATTATTTATCAGGCAGATACATGGTTGTAAAAATTAATGATTTCATTAGTGGAAAAGTACTGGTTTCTTCGGGGGTACCACAAGGATCCATTTTAGGTCCTCTTCTGTATTTGATTTATGTTAACGACATGTTACGTCAGGTTAAAAAATGTTCAATCTATTTATATGCAGATGACACAGCTTTGGCAGTGGCTCATGCGCAGGCTTTGGCAGTGGCTCATGCGCAGCTCAGTGTTGCAAGGCGGATATTGCAGTCTGATTTTAATAACTTATTACGATGGGCACATGATTATGGTTTAGTTATCAATTACAAAAAAACAAAAGTTATGTTTATACACTCACCTTTTAAAAATCATGAAAATGTCGACATAGTATATCACGATTATGGGTGTTTACATAGGAATTTCAGAGCTGATACAGATTTAGTTAATATTAATTGTAATTGTAGCAGAAAGTTAGATAATGTTTTGGAAATAGCATATTTAGGACTTGTGATTGACTATAATTTTAAGTGGAGTAACCATATCGAAAAGTTGTGTTCAAGATTAAGGTCTGCCTTATATGGGATAAAAGTATTAAAAATGTATGTAAATGAAAAGCTGTTGAAAACGATATATTTTGCTGTTGCACAATCATTAATAACTTACGGTCTACTAGCATGGGGAGCAACCACAGCAACATATTTGAAAGATGTTTTTAATATTCAGCAAAGGATAATTAAAATTATATGCCCGGATAGTAACAACGCCTCCGGTTGTGGTATAATGACAGTCTATCAATTACATTTGTATTTAATTTTAAGAACGTATTATTTTTCACATAAGTATAAATTGATTGCAGAACATAAATACGGAACAAGAAATCGCGATAAATATATAATTCCAAGATACAGTAATAACTACGGAGCACAAGGGAAAAAAGTATTGGTGCCTAAATATTTTAATTACCTTCCACAGGAATTTCAAAGTCTGAAAACATTAAGTGAAGTTAAAAAACAAGTTAAAAGATGGGTTCTTACAACTGATAACGATATGGTAGGAGTATGAATGAATGTATGAATATTGTACGAATATTGATACTGATTTATTTTTGTTTTTTGCACAAGGTACTGATTTATTTTTGTTTTTTGCACAAGGTGGTTTATTTTCACATTATGACTTATAGCCTTGATTACAATTAGATTTTAAATTTAAAAAAAGACCAATTCAAGATCATTGTTTAGTTAAGTATAATCTTTGTATGTGTGTATTTGTACTGATGTATTTGTGTAGGTTAAGTGATGGGACAAGAATACCTATTGTAATATACATATGTTGTTAACGACTCTGCAGTCAAGCTACAATGCAGTAGCTTTGTGGAGTCTGTAATGTATATTGTCATGTTTCATCAATAAAAATCTTAAAAAAAAAAAAAAAAAAAAAAAACTACTACTACTACTACTACTACTACTACTACTACTACTACTACTACTACTACTACTACTACTACTACTACTACTACTACTACTACTACTACTACTACTACTACTACTACTACTACTACTACTACTACTACTACTACTACTACTACTACTACTACTACTACTACTACTACTACTACTACTACTACTACTACTACTACTACTACTACTACTACTACTACTACTACTACTACTACTACTACTACTACTACTACTACTACTACTACTACTACTACTACTACTACTACTACTACTACTACTACTACTACTACTACTACTACTACTACTACTACTACTACTACTACTACTACTACTACTACTACTACTACTACTACTACTACTACTACTACTACTACTACTACTACTACTACTACTACTACTACTACTACTACTACTACTACTACTACTACTACTACTACTACTACTACTACTACTACTACTACTACTACTACTACTACTACTACTACTACTACTACTACTACTACTACTACTACTACTACTACTACTACTACTACTACTACTACTACTACTACTACTACTACTACTACTACTACTACTACTACTACTACTACTACTACTACTACTACTACTACTACTACTACTACTACTACTACTACTACTACTACTACTACTACTACTACTACTACTACTACTACTACTACTACTACTACTACTACTACTACTACTACTACTACTACTACTACTACTACTACTACTACTACTACTACTACTACTACTACTACTACTACTACTACTACTACTACTACTACTACTACTACTACTACTACTACTACTACTACTACTACTACTACTACTACTACTACTACTACTACTACTACTACTACTACTACTACTACTACTACTACTACTACTACTACTACTACTACTACTACTACTACTACTACTACTACTACTACTACTACTACTACTACTACTACTACTACTACTACTACTACTACTACTACTACTACTACTACTACTACTACTACTACTACTACTACTACTACTACTACTACTACTACTACTACTACTACTACTACTACTACTACTACTACTACTACTACTACTACTACTTCTGCTAGGTATGCGCATTCTAAGCTAGGCTGCAGGATTCCATGCATTTGACAATAGCAAGCAGATTTCATTTCAGAATAATGTAGGTCTACCTACTAATTTTTGAATTATTTGTCTGCATCTTGGAGGCCTAGGCTACCTACATGTTTGTTTGCATTTATGGGAAGGTTTAAGATCTGTGTGCCTCTGTAAGAGTTGTTAGACAAACAAAGCTCCGCATTGCCAGATGAGCAATTTTTTTCAATAAATCAAACAAGTCATTTGCAGATCATAGGCAATTACTCTTACAAAAAAAGATACCTTTATAATAAACATATAATTTTTTTACAAGATGGCGGTTTAAGTTGCATCCTTAAAAACTTGTGTACATTGTTTCTTGGGTACTAATAATTGCACGAAATATTATTTAAATCCGTTAAGAATTTTTCTTTAAATAAATTAAAACCTTTAAGTAGATTTTTCAATGGATTTCCGCATAATTTTATTCAACCGTGCTTTTCTCAATAGGCTCTAGGCTACCGGTAATTCATAAACTATTAAACTTATCTGTGTATAGAAAGTTGCATAATGAAGATAGATCAAAGATGTGATATTGTTAAATCGTACGATAATCACATTTAAACCATAATAAAAGCTTTTTAAATTGTGGACAAAGTTCGTTGTTAACTTTTGAATGTTTGTCGTAATAGTCATCAAACATACCACGCCATTGTTGCCATTCTATTACAGCTATCAAAATTCCAAAAGTATGTGCATCTAACTTCAATGGTCCTCAAATGAGAATCATATAAGTGGAACACTGTAATGAAATTATGAAACCAATATAAATTTCTGTAAATAGAAACTAAATATTTTTTGCAAAATGGCGGTTAAAATTACAGTTCCAAAACTTGTATCCAGTGTCGACATTGTTGGTGTGGACATAAATATAAAAAATTATTTAAATCTGTCCATAAGTTAAATAAAACAGTTTTTTTTCACTAATTAATTTTTTGTAGTTTGGCATCTTGACAAATTTTGCTGGTTATGTTAACAGCATTGAGTTTAGTGGTCACGAGTGTTGACCGAAAATTTCAGCCAAATACGTCAAGCTGTTTGACCTGTGCATGAAGAACAAAATTTAGTGCACACACAGACAAAGCGCCGATCGATTTGAATGGAGAGATTCACTCTGCTACTGATTCACTCTAGATTCACTCTGCTCATCTAATTAGAACATCCTATCTTACCATTTCAATGAATCACTAGTAGTTAATAGTACTATTAACTTCATTATAGGTTACAACATTGGTTAACACAAAAGGGCCATCTAAAAAGAAGAAAGGAAGGTCAAAACGAGCCCATGTTCTGGTGGCAGCTGTGGAAAAAGCAACTGAGAATTTTATAGAAAAGGGCGAGCTTATAGCTTACGAAAATCCTGATATCAAACAAGAAATGCTGTCTGCAGTTGAAGAAGTTCGAAAAACAGGTAGGTTATTTCAATGAATTTTAATACTTAAACATATTGTTTTGTTGGGTTCATTCTATTCTGTTTCATTGGATTTAATTAAATATGGTTGCATGACTATTTTTCTTTCATTTTGCAGCTATGTGTTTTGAGTTAGGCACATGATCATACTTTTCAGTTTTCATAATGCCATTTTTAAATTGTGGTCATTTAGGTGAAGACCAGGAAAAGGCTTTGATATGTCATACAATCAGGATTAGAATTTTAAATTATTTAGCAGCAGCCCACTGGGCAAGTGTGGTTTCAAATTTAGCCTACTAGTCTGAAATTAAATTCAATAGTCATACTGTAGGCCTACCATTTCCTTACCTTCTAGTTTATATCGACATCACACCTTATAACTTGCCACCATGGTTGTCAAGTTGAAGAACACTGTTTTGACCTAGTTACTGTAATTATCGGGAAGAATTATTGTTTCAAAAACACAGTATGTATTTTGTAGCTTGCATTTTGTAGCAATGAGGTACAGTACAACCTCGATTTATCGTTTCCTCATTGATCGTTCTTCCGTATTCATTGTATAAATTGTGCAGGTCTCGTTTAAGTACCATCTAAACAATGTTACATTTATCAGTATTCGTCGGTTTGGGATCAATTTTTCGGATTCATCGTACAAAATATTTGGCACAGATCATAAATTTATCTCATTAATCGTTTTTTCAATAAAAGTTCCAAAAATATTGATGGGCCCCCAATATTTTACGAAGAAAATATAACAAAAACCATGAAGTTGTAATATTGTTTGAAACGGACTGTACGCGGTCAATTTTCCAATCGCTCAAGTCTCGACCCGCCGGCCGTGGGCTACCTGCTGGCGCTGGGCTATCCCGCTACCTGCGTCGTCAGCCACTTGGGAGAGGGGTGGGCCGGCCGTGGGCTACCTGCTGGCCCTGGGCTATCCCGCTACCTGCGTCGTCAGCCACTTGGGAGAGGGGTGGGCTACCTGCTGGCGCTGGGCTATCCCGCTACCTGCGTCGTCAGCCACTGGCAGCTGCAATCCTCGTCTCTCTCTTGGCCGGTCATGCGGGGTGGGGTGGACAGCAGAGTGGCTTACAGCTCACGTTGTAGGCCGTGGGCTACCTGCTGGCGCTGGGCTATCCCGCTACCTACGTCGTCAGCCACTTGGGAGAGGGGTGGGCTACCTGCTGGCGCTGGGCTATCCCGCTACCTGCGTCGTCAGCCACTTGGGAGAGCTGCAATCCTCGTCTCTCTCTGGGCCGGTCATGCGGGGTGGGGTGGACACAGCTCACGTTGTAGGCTGTGGGAGGGGGGTGAAGGTGATATGTATTTCGTTCTCTGGACGAGTGCGCCATATCTTTCACCATTCCATTGATAATGGGGTGTGTGGTGGGGTGGGCCTTGGCCATAACAGGACATACTAAATTGCCCTTAGCATCCTTAACATCCCTCACACATCATTATGGCATGCACATGTACTAATTATTAATAGTTATTTATTATTATTATTATTATTATTATTATTACATATTTGGAGTTTTTTTAAATGTTCACATTTATCGTTTTTTCGCATTCATCGTTTTTCCGTTTGTTCCCTTGAAAAACGAACGACGATGCTTGATTATAGGAGAAGCAATGAGTACGGCTGCCAGGGAGTTTGCAGATGACCCATGCTCATCTCTTAAGCGTGGCAACATGGTACGAGCTGCTCGGAACCTACTCTCTGCAGTCACACGCCTCCTTATTTTGGCCGACATGGTTGACGTGCATCTTCTCCTCAAGTCTCTACGTGTGGTAAGTATTAGACCTAATGCTAATTATTAGATCAATGCACTATTTGTATTACTTTTAGTTATATAGGTGCATTATTCCTAGTTATCACCTCCAAAAACTAGTGCAACCCTAAATTGATAATAGGTAGGCCCATTATCTTAGTGGCTGTCACTCACTTTTTAGCAATTTTTTTAGGAAAAAAACATGGAATAATAAATAGTACCTGGATTAGATTAGAGGGTGCAGAGTTGGCCTCTTCAACCATTCTTCTTTCTTGCTATCCAATATAAGGCTGCCTCCTTCTCTGTCCTGCTCATTGAGTCGGGCAGGGAGTCAATGTCCTTCTTGAGGGCGGCGCAACTCTGCACAGGACAAAAAAAAAGATTAGAGGGTCTGAAGGAGAGGGATTAGGGTGATGAAATTATATGTTTTGAAACTGTACCTTGCCCTGTGTCCATTATCAACTAGTACTGCCCCCCTTCCCCCAAAACTCTTCTTATGTGAAAATAAACTTATCTGATTCTACATTGACATATTTTCCCCTTATATCTACACAATGTGTCCATCATAGTAAGTCCATTGTCCATTATCAATACAATACAATAACTTAACTTGTATCTACTCTTCTTAAGCTATTATTTATAGATACAAAAAGTGTTTCCTTTTACAGTAGAACCCCACTAATTCGGGTTAATTGTGTCCCTATATTGCCTGCATTATCGAAAAAAGTGAATTTAACGGAGTAAATTAAAAGTAAATGGTGATAACACGTAGTAATGGTGATAACACGCCACCTACGTGTTATCACCGTTTCTACTAGGAAGAATCATTCCTATTAGGAATGATTCTAAACCAAAACATTTATAAAATGTCTCCTTTTGTTACCGCTTATTTAAGTAAAGATAACTACGTAGTCTATATCGGGGTCCAAATTAGCTAGGCTCTTCCGCACTACGTTTTTGTGCTTGGCAAATTGTCAAACATTACAAAGAAATTCAAATTTAAGAATACTGGTATGTTCAAGAAAATACATTATTTTGAGAATGTTCTCAACAATAAATGATTGAAAATGTTTGTATTTGCAGCAAAACTAGGCCTACATGTATGTCTTGTTGCCAATTTTATAGGTGGAGGATGACCTTGAAAAGTTGAAAAATGCATCTAGTCAAGGCGAACTAATGGACAACATAAAGGCATTTGGTCGAAATGCTTCTGAGCTGATGAATCAGGCAGCTAAGAGGCAACAAGAATTAAAAGATCCACAGCTTAGAGATGACTTAGCAGCAGCTCGTGCAGTGCTCAAGAAACACTCGACCATGTTGTTAACTGCTTCCAAGGTAAACTATGCATATGATTGAACCATTCTAGTGGTAGCTATACAAATCTTGTAAACTTAAAATGTGGCAGCTTTTCAATAAATACAAAACTGACATGTGTTTCCTAAAATCGTTGCAACCACAGCCTGCTAGATGCGTCAATCAGTATCGCTGAGCCCCCCTAAGTCGAGATCAGAGTCGAAGAGAAGTTCTCCCGCTTGGAGGGGAAACTTCTTTATTGACTCTGGTTGAGATTAAGTAGACCTTGAGCGTGGTCAATTGACACATCCAGAAGGCTGTAGTCGAAAACTGCAGACATGACGCAGATAGGTAGCGTCGTATGTTGTGTTATTCGTAACGCACTCTATAGGCCTAGTCGGCTCCACGCACAGCGCTCGGTATTTATTAGTTCAAAAATAATCCCTGCGGGTGACACTACTGCAGTAGAAACCTATTGATGACGTCTGAAATAAAAATTTCTTCCAGATGCAATAAAAGTTGCACGTCTAAAGATTAGTTTAGAGGGGATGTAATATGAATGTCTTGATTATTGAAAGTGACATTTGATTTTTTTTTTATCATACATTTTAGTTTATTCTTTTGTTGTTATTTATTTACAATAGTAATCCTTCAATATTATTGTTTTAATTATTTTTAAAGTGCCTTCCTCAATTACCTTTTTTGTACAGGTATATGTCCGTCATCCAGAGCTGGCTGCAGCCAAAGCTAACCGCGATTATGTGCTGAAGCAAGTGTGTGAAGCAGTCAACACCATTTCAGACGTTGCACAAGGAAAGGGGCCATCAGGAGCCCCCCCATACGATGGGCCCGGCGAGCTGGCTGCTGCTCTTGATGATTTTGATGTAAGGCTAAGCAAAGCAAATTACTCTCCTTGTAAAATTACGTTTGCAATTTTTTGCACACTTTTGACAGAGTCATATTGTATGTAGCAAAAGAAGTAGCAAAAGAAAAAGAAAAAAAAAGAAGAATGTAGCAAAAGAAGTCGTACAGATGATTTAACAGGTAGATAATAGTAAAACATATAATTATGACCTGGTAGTAATAATAGGGTTGACAGTGGTCTTAAAATTGACCTGGTAATTACAGTTTGAAAACGATTGTTTGAGTAGCCATTAGTGTGGGCAGATTTCTTGTATAGGCAACCCAAGACAATCTTACACGTCATGCTTTCGTCACCGGCGAGGTATTCGTAGCCAATCAGCGATCGTTATCTGCGCGCGCTTGTCTCGGGCGGCTCGCTGGTTGGCTAAAAGTACCTCGCCAGTGAAGAGGACTCAAAACTAACATAGATAGCGCTGCTAAGCAACCTCCTTTCAGCGCCATTGATGAATGACAACAATAACTAGAGACCCTAGTAAATGGTTTTATTTTTTAAAACGAAATGTAAAATATTGTGTTTTTGATGCAAAATGTGGACGAATTGTTTGATCGTGGACCCGAAAATACATATATTGAATCACGAAATAACACCTACTTTGCCGTTAACTGATCAATAACACCGAAATCTACATTGAAACACAAAATAACAACTACATATGGCAATATCACCATTTAAATACACTGCAATTGTCAAAATAGGGTTAAATCACCGCTTTCTTGCTCTCTGCACGGTTAGCGCCGACTTCAGAAGAATTTTTTTGTCCAATGTCGCTGGCAGTTCAAGCATTCCATTTAAAAAATGCAGCGAAAATCCAATACATCAAGTTGTTCTTCCCAGTGAAGCACCACCAAGTTAACCTAAACTATGAAAATATGAAAACAATTATAGCAGGCTGGTTAGGCCCAAACGTTAGTATAATAATGATTCATTTTTTGTAGGAATCCCTATTGTAGGGTGCACACTAGCTTTAGCTGATGTACCCCTCTTCAGGTGACTAACTAGGTATGTTAGGGTGTTTGGATAGTTAGGTAGGAATGTTCGAGGGCTGTAATTAGGACTCAACCTCAGCCTTTGCCTTAACGACTGAGGAAAACCTCAGAAAACCCTTCAGTCAGAATTGCCGGTGGCCGAAATCGAACCGGCGACCTCCCGAATTAGAGTCTCGTGTCTTACCGCTGAGCCATCTCTAGTATGCAGTTAATTTTTTTCATTGAACGTAATACCTTGTCATATCCAACTTTTATACTTTTTTACTTTTCTTTAACTTTTGACTGACTTAAAAATAAAACCATAATAACACCGAATTTTTCACTTTTTAGAAACACTTAAAACCTAATTTTTAATTTTTAAAAACGAATTTGTCCCAAAAATAAAACCATTTACTCGGATCTCTAACAATAACACAACAATGAAAATTGACAGCTAAACCACTCCTAATAGAAGTTTATTTTCTTGCCACCAGAATGCATCTAGTGTGTTTTGAGTGCTCTATATGTAAGCTTGGTGAAAATAAAGTAAGTTATGCATCCGCCAGGAACACATGGTGATGGATCCACTGGCGTACAACGAGGTGCGCACCCGTCCGTCACTGGAGGAGAGACTGGAGAGCATCATCAGCGGGGCGGCGCTCATGGCCGACTCTTCTTGCACCAGGGACGAGCGGAGGGAGCGTATCGTGGCCGAGTGCAACGCCGTCAGACAGGCGCTACAGGACCTGCTCTCCGAGTACATGTCCAACGTGAGTCACTATCACACATGCACATCCACATGCACACGCACACGGGTAGGCTTACAAAGTGATGGATGAACACAGGGGTATAGCATAGGCCTTCTAATCAATATAAAATTTGACTAGGCCTATCAGTAGGTACATCATAATTATTACAACTAGAAACAAAATTATAATTTGGAACTACAATTTTAAATTGGGGGGGATGTTAAACATGATTAGGCATTATTGTGAAGAATGATGAATGATGATTGAATACTTTAACACGTTCAGAATATGGATGGGCCGATTGCCAATATTTGGTAATCCGATTACCTACCCATTCCGATTACTGAAAAAAAATGATATAACTACGGATTCTTCTACCGATTATCAAGATCATTTTTTTCTAACAAGCAAGGTGAATATGTATCAATTTAATGCGTAAGTACACTATGACAAGGTTTCAGTAATCTTGTTCCTAGGTCATGACCACAAGTGTAGCTGACTGTGTGGACATCCGCAAGAACAAACTAAATAAAGGACTTGGCATCAACACTTTCTTAATAACATCATATAATTGACATAGCTTTCATCTTACACATGATGTTGAAACTTGAAACTTTGTATAAATTGATCTGTCATTAACATTGCATAGATTAAGATTAAGTGGTTTGAATTATTTTGGTCTTAATCCAGTTAATACATGTTTATGATATAATACATACATAGTACTAATAATAATTAGTGGGTAGCTAGAATCTAGTGGTACTAAGGTAATATTGTTGAATCTCTTTTGACAGATGGGTACGAAGGAGCAGAGCGAAGGCTTGGAGCGGGCTCTGGACACGATGTGCCGGAAGACTCGCGACTTGCGTCGTCAGCTGCGCAAAGCTGTGGTCGATCATGTGTCCGATAGGTATGTTAGCCTATGTTTCTGTTTCTTGGCAATTGAACAATTTATTCTTGTTTTATTTCGTATTGTTTTAGCTCAAGTGTTCAACATGGAATAATGGCCTTGAGTAGGGTTGCCGTACGACATGAATTAATTCTTTAAATTTGATAATCACGCATATTAAATCGATTATTGATTGATTAATATCAATATTTTTTATAATCAATTCAAAATTTCACTCAGTATTAGCTTCAATGTAAGAGTGGGGCACAGTGGGACAATTTTCACATTTCTATTGTTAGTTAAGGCTGGTGAATTCAAAAAAAATTTAAACTTCGTGGTTATATTTGGTAAGCTTTTTTCAACATATAGAAATAAAAACACAAATTTTAGGATAAGTAGTTTATTTACAAAAAAATAATTTCGGTAATACGGAAAATTGTCCCACTGTGCCCCCGCATGGGGCACAGTGGGACTGTGTTTTAATTGCATAAAATTATGCCCTCTGTATTGATATAACAACTTGAAATGATTATTTTATGTAGAACAAGTCAATATTAATAAAATAAGAATGGTAATGTTGTTTTAGTGAATGAGTTAGTCAAACTCGGCCAAATCCACAGTGAATGTAAGGCTGCGGAGAGTTCTTTCTGTTCCTCCGTGTGTAATAGGCTTTGGTAACCTTTTTACAACATCTTCCTCGCTAACATCACACACATCTTCTGAAGTGAAGTTAAAGTAAAACCCTGGGGCCGGATTCACAAGGGGTCTTAACTTAGGACCGGTCCTTAGTCCTGCTGTACCGTATGTGCTATTATAAATCCATGATAGGCCTACTACACGGCCCAATTGATAGCTACTTTCGTGGAAATCACAGTGAACTTAAAATATTGCAAGGCGGTGTTTTAAAGTTTAGTGTTTTGTTTTCTTATACCTCCACAATCTAAAAACAGAGAAATGTGTATGTCAAGGTAAGTAAACGATATTTATTTATGTTCACACTTCGAAGTCATAGACGCATTGCCACCATCTTTGAAGAAAGATAAGACCAACTCAGACCGGGCCTAAATATTTGTCTCAAGTGTTTGTTATTTACTACGGTTTCTTAGCAACGTCGAGTCGAGGCTATGTGTAGGTCCGTATCAGCCAATGGCGTAGTGGTCCTAAAGTTAGGCCAGGCCTAAGTTAAGACCTCTTGTGAATCCGGCCCCAGGGAACTTCCTTGCTAAGAATTTTACTTGGTATGTCAAGTCTCCATCTTCGGAGGAATGAGAGACAACTTCCGCAGCATAATATCGTTTGCTTTTCTTACTGCATATCTGTACAAGAAGGAAGTCTCCATCACAAATGGATGTAGGACTATCGCAAGTAGAGCTGTACCGATACCACATTTTTGCCGATTCCGATTCCGATGCCGATTCCAATTTTCTGCCGATTCCGATTCCGATTCCACCGATACCGATTCTTTAATACAAACTATTATTGCAAGTTATTTATTTTATATTTATATTAGGTCTAGTAAATTAAATTAATTTGGATGCTACATATCTTAGACAAGCACATGTGTATATTTTTGGTACCATCTGAAAACTGAACTAGGCAAGTTAAAAAAAAATATATAATGCACATTAGGCCTAGGCTATGTAGGATGTGTTGAAAGGGTTAAGTACACAAACGTATGCTAAACGTCGGTAGCGTGGTCGGTAGTGATACTGCGCCGGAACCACGCTAAAATCAACATGGCTGCCAATCGACTTGTCGATTTCAGCAAGTCGCTTCATGATTGGTGCACACGCATAGTGACTTCGACTCTCGATAATCGATATATTTGAACGGAAATGGAAATTTTCGGGCGCTTCATTCAAAAGAATCGGTATCGGTAATATTGGGCCAAGAATCGGAATCGGCCGATTCTACCGATACCATGAAGAATCGCCGATTCTCAAGACTCGGTATCGGAATCGGTACAGCTCGAATCGCAAGTATCAACGTCACTCTAGTTATCACTGTTCAACTCTAGGATATCCGACTCATCGCTAGTTGACTCCTCTTTCTTCTTTTTAGTGACGCATTTTTTCTTCTTGAGGTTTGGAATGATCACTCTCTTCAATGGTTTTTTTCTAGCTTCCGCTTCTCGTTTTAGTCTCTTCTTTACAGGGGTGTCAGTAAGAACTTCACTTTTTTTCTTCCGATAGGAACATTTTGAGCTCTGTCGAATGGTTGGAAGAGTCTTTGGATATGGCAGAATCATTTCTGGGGTAACTGGGACGAGTCCAGTTTGCAAACTCGATTCATGAACCGACGTATTGCATATGTCTTCTGCAGTAAGCATATGTCTACTAGAGACTAAAGCAACAGCTGTGGAGGCAGACGTGGATGATTGGGGGTCTATCTCTACTGTAACAAATTGTGGATCTGTCACAACTGCAGCTATAAAATCGGCCTCTCCATACGTGTGTTTCTCCAGTGGATATATGCCAGTGGATCTGAATCCCGAAACAATGTTGGAAGGAGTAAATGCTTTTGGGTATGCCTTTCCTACTAAGGAGGCTAGATTGTAAATGGTAAGGCTCTTTCCAGCATTTACCGCAAGCCAAGATCTACAAGCATCACCGTAGAATGTCTTAAACGGCTAAACAAACATGTGCTTCTGTCAACAACTGGCATCCATTTAAAAAGCCTCTACCCCAAAACACTTCTCTTGATTTTTGTAAGCATCCAAAGAAGTTAATTGATGCAGACATCACATTTAGGTACATTTGCACTTAGTCCCACTGTGCCCCACACATTTTGTCCCACTGTGCCCCAAGGCAAGTTCATTTATTAAAAGTGACTTAAAAGTGATTATATAAATTTCATCAACCCTATTTATTATTAAATATAGACAATACATTGAATGAATGATGAAAACACAAAATATGTTGAACAATTTTATAATTTGGCATCGCAGGAGAAGAAAATGACACATTTTATTTTTCCCGTTTCTATGACGCAAAATAAACATATGCTGCTGTAAAATAGGTGAATTCATATTTATGCCTGAATCCAATTGACAGGTTACTAAAACATACATACCAACCCTAAAAAAAATTTTGACTACAAAAAATACCCCAAACCTTCAAGATACCGACTCTGTCCCACTGTGCCCCGTGTCCCACTGTACCCCACACTCCCCTATAACCCATGATTGCACATATACAGTATACGACCCCCCCCCCCCCCCCCCCCTAATACTCACATGGAAGCCCACATATTCATTCAAAAAGGTAGGTATGCTGTATGAATATTTTGACACTTTCAGTTCCCATGCGTCTGCGCGGCTGACCTAAATGTGTCAGATGCCTAATTGCCCAAACGTCAGATTCGAATTTAAGCGGGATACATACATTTATTGATTCAGTGTTGGCTTATATGTTGTACGTGTGTTGTTTTGTTGCTAGTTTCCTGGAGACGAATGTCCCACTTCTTGTGTTGATCGAAGCAGCAAAGTCAGGGAATGAAAAGGAGGTGGAAGAATATGCCCTAGTGTTCACAGAGCATGCTAATAAGCTGGTAGAGGTGGCCAACCTGGCATGCAGTATGTCCGGCAATGAGGATGGAGTGAAGATGGTTAGGTAAGTGTTGTGATGAGATATGTAGTGTACAAAATAGACCTCTTTGTAGTAGGAATTAAAATTAAGTGCAAAGTAAGCAGATTCCATTGAAGTTGTAGAAGGTTGAGATATGCATTCAAGAGCAGATTGGTAACGTTTGTGCAAGCCAGACACATGTACACTACTCTCACATTAAATTTAGGAATTTTTGTTTAGAAGGTTGGGCAAACCTGTTTTTTCTTTTTAATTCAAACCCCACTTTCATAGGTATTGAAATCGTACTTCAAACTTTACTAAAATTTCGAATCAATCTGAACTGAAACTAAACTTGGTGTTATGTATTCAAAAGCCCGCCCATTTCAATAGTTTAGTTTAGCAAGCGGTGCAGCGCCGTGAGCGCGGCGGTCGCTAGAGGACGCGTCTGGACGACGTCGGCCTTAACCTACAAGATGTGTTGCTGTACCACGCCAGACTAGACATTATCGTATAAGATCTTAGCTAGTATTTTGTATTGTCTTGTATCAAAATGTATCAAAAAACTTGATATAAAACACTTGGTTTATTTACCATAGACCTAAAGCCATACCATAGGCCTAAAGCGCTTGTTCCAAGTTAGTTCTACAATCACATATGTGCAGTGCTGGCTTCTAGGTGGCGGCACAAACATTGAAAGATGGCGTAGGAATGTTTATGTTTGATCGAGGTGACAGCACATTTTAAATGAAGTGCCTACTTCAATTCTGACTGAGGCATATGTTTTTAATATTTACCTATGCCTTTAGGTCTAGCTACTACGTCATGGGTATGAATTTGATGTGGTTAGGTGCTTAGAAATCTTGAAACATTAGAAAATATCTAGCAGCTGTCATCTGTCAGACTGCAATGTTTGTACCGTCCCCCGTGCTGTGATCTTGTGAGTTATAACATTGATAACGTAAATAGGAACAAGCCCTACATATAATATATATGATAGAATTCTAAATTTCCCTACGATAGAATTCTAAAGTGTATAGATATTATTAGGGATGTCAAACGATTAAATTATTATAATCGATAATCGAATTCACTTTCACCTCCATAATCGATTATTAATCGATTTTAATCGTTTAGTTAAATGTCGGTATAGTAGCAAGTTTCTTCCAAACTTCAGTCTGGTTTCGGTTAGTTTGAATTGCCCGCGCAAGCCACGAGTTCGCAATTCGACTTCTTTTCGACTATCGATATATTTTACGTCACGGAGTATTTTTGTTATGTTCTGTCCAAGATTTCGACGATAATTTCTGTCCTAGTTAGGCCTGAAGGGCTAAAGTTATTCACTTCCCTTTTTTTTTTAACCAATAAGTAATTAAGTATGCTGAATATGCGTCGTAATATTATTATTTTCATGTGCAGCGTAATTAAAATTTACGTGATGTGAACTAAAAATCGTAGCGACTTTTCTAACCTTACTTCTCTTGTTATTTATGAAAAAACATAACAACTCGTATTTTTATAGATCGTAGGCGTCGAATACTGGGTCTAGGGTAGGCGACTAGACACATTTATTCAAAATATGACTGGAAATTCGGCTCAAATTATGACGCAAAGTTATGCTGTTGCTGTTCTTAGGCCTAGGCCTAGGCCTACTGTAAATGAAACTGAGCAATAACGATGCTAGCGCTAGCGCTCGCGCTCGAATAGGCGGCAGATCTTGAGAACTAAATTTAAAAAAGCGCGAAAATTTAAAATCGATTTTTTTTTTAAATAATCGATTAATCGTTTTCGATTGATAATCGATTAATCGAATCGATTTAATCGTAATCGTTGACATCCCTAGATATTATAGATGTTTTGTATATATGTATGTGTATATGTACATATGTTTTGTATAGATATTAAAAAAATCTCAAACTTAATTTTTAATTTTGAACTGAAGCAGACTTTTTTAAAGCTTGAGTTTTGAATGTTTGCTCTACTCTAATTTTAAGGCGGTTCAAGAGTGTAAGTGAATCCTATCAGTCGGCATCCCAGACATGTGACTTGGCAATAACCCTTGCATACTTTGTTATCGTATAAAAATGTTATCAATCATATATAATATTGTACCAGGTATGCAGCAACACAGATCGAGACTTTGTGCCCGCAAGTGATCAATGCAGCCCGGATTCTTGCTGCACGCCCAAGGTCGAAAGTCGCACAAGAAAATATGGACGTGTTCCGCGATGCCTGGGAGAACCAAGTTCGCATTTTAACTGAGGCTGTAGATGATATCACTACAATTGACGACTTCCTAGCAGTCTCAGGTAAGCATTTATATTATTTGTTTTAAAATAACAGCGGGGTTGTGAGTTCAGACACTTGTAAACATAAGATTAATAACCAAGCAAAACATCCTTTTCCTCAACTTTGTTCAGGCCTATATGGCCTATATGTAGGCCTATAAGTGAATATAGGCTATAGGCATATTTTTGTGTGTCTATATATAAATTTGTTATACAGTGGAGCATCAATTATACCTTTCGTACTTATACGTTTTTCGTATTTATACGTGATTTCCATATGGTCCCGGCCATTTCCCATAAGAATCAATGTTAAAATAATTTAATTATACGTTATTTGGTTATACGTTATTCTCGGTTATACGCGACAGAAATTGTTCCCCCCAGACATCTTGGTAGCGATTATACGCTAATTGGTTTTATTTGTCATCCGAAATCACTTCCTGGAAGCGCAAGCTTTATCTCGTTCGGGATATGCAGCTGTGAATGCGCGAGAATGGAATGTTGTTATTGTCAAGCGGTCACCCCACCTCGCCCCCCTCCCCTCCTCTCATTCGCTACCCTTGCTCACGTCCGGCTCTTGGCAGGTAGCCCAAGCCCCGATGCATCGTATAGCGCCAGCCCCTCACCCCTCCCACCATACTACGTTTCACAGAGCGTCTGTCTGTCCATGCAGATTGTTCCAAGCTTGTTGGTGTTTTTAAATTGATACCACGTGTTCATAATGGCTTGTTTTGTCGATTTGTTGTTTTATTACTATCCTCTGATTTTATAGTAACATTTCACGTATTGATCTGATCGTTTCTTCAATTTGTTGATTTGAAATAATTATCCGTGCCCCCGACCTTGCCGACGTAATAGGCCTGCGGGCCGAGCGCGGGCGCTGTGTGATACATCCCTCGCGGGCGCTGAGCCGACAGCTGCCGCCAGCTCGTGATAGCGGTCTCCCGGTGACGCGCGACCGTACAGTCGCGTCCAAAAAACACTTACGTAGCGGTTGCTGAAACTTGTTTCCGCGTTGACATTTATAACCGAAAAACGATTAATCGAGGTAAATATTGATCTGGGACGGGAAAAATAAAGCGATCGATGCTGAAAAACGGTACGGCGAGCAACGATATTTGGAATAAAATGATTTAGATATCACTTTTGGTCGGGACTATTCGAAATAAAGACGACGATTTTCACGACGGAACATGTAAAATATATATTTAGGCCTAAGCACCATTTCAACCCCCCCCCCCCCCTCCGCTCCTACGTGCGCTAGAACACACCGTGAAGGGAATTTTTGTACTGCAGAAAGAGGAGACTGCCGAGTCACTCTTTCCACTCATTGCAAACGAAAACAAATGTAATTGTAGATATACCTTTTTTGTACTTATACGTTTTTTTCGGTTTGGCCCTTGGAAAACGTATACCTAATTGATGCTCCACTGTATCTTCACACTTCAAATGGTTAACCTAACTTCTAGAGATAAGCTTTTGGATTCTCATTCATCCTCCTATCAAATCACTTAGAAACATTTAAGAAATTAGTGAAAATTTGCCAAATTCAATTTTTCCAATAAAACCAACATCACATTGAGCAGCGCTTGACATCAGTGAGAAGTCATAAATCGATCCATATGTCTGGTTTAAAAGTATTCCTTTTTGCCTCTTAGAAAACCACATTCTTGAAGATGTGAACAAATGTGTGCTGGCACTTCAGGAAGGCGATGCAGACACACTAGACCGCACAGCTGGGGCCATTCGTGGGCGTTCGGCACGTGTTGCCAACGTGGTTGCTGCAGAAATGGACAACTACGAACCTGGCATCTATACTGAACGTGTGTTGGAGGCTGTCAAGGTACTACAGTCAAACTTTATTAGGATGTTACGACGTTTTCACACTTTCAGTGGCATACTGAATCCCCATACGAACAACATTAGTTTTAATTAATTGCGATGTTTTTTTATTAGCATGTGTTCACGTTTAGGAGTTAGGACACATAGGCATAGCTCCCTCCATCCCGTCGTAATGTAGTTAATATTTAGCACTTGTTATTGTGCTCTCATTGGAGAGAAGTGACAGCCGATGATCCAATTAACAGCTAGTGTAGGATTTAGGAAACGTGTGTTCTGTTACAGGGTTTGGGTGGGGGGGGGAATGGCGCTGTCTCGGAATGGCTAGCGCATCACATTTCTGCTCTTAAGCATTTGATGCCCGTGATAGAAGTTTTGCCCCAGACCTCTGGATGGTCCGCGGAATTCTTTTGAATGTGAAAGTGGTACGACGCATGAAAGTTTGAAAACCACTGACGTAGATGTAAATTTAACATCACAAGATTGAACTGTGTAGCTACAAGGATGACATAGGGTATCTGGCCTACCCTTTACCCCAATCCGCGTTACGGAACCGGTTCTTCCAGTACCTATTTTTAAATTTTTAATTGAAGGCGTATTTTAGGCGCTGTTATACACGCGGTCTGTCCAGTGGAGCCGCTCCTCCCTCACTCATTACACAATCTTTTGATGAGACCTCTTGACGTAGAGGCAGCCACGTGCCCATCTACCTGCCTGCCTGCCTGCCCTCCCCCCTCACCCCCTCGCAGTACCACTTGTCGCTTTCAAGTTTGGCGTCACCTGAGCCGCCTGCGGCAAGAAAAACGATGTCATATGTTGATTGATGGTCCTCAAAATGGCGATTGAAATATTCTCGGGATCTGGGTAACCCGGTTCCTGGAAGAGCTGGAACCGGTTCCGAATTTTACCACCTGATGTCATACCGAATAGTTACAACAATTCCTAGCTTGATGCCATTTTAATTTTGAGAAGATTCACCCTTGCCACAGCCTTCTGGATGAGTTAATAAGAGCTGATTGACACATCCTGCAGGCTGTGCATCTCATCCATGTTGCCCAGCATTTGTTGCTATTGCTCTCCGGTAGATTCAAATTTACGAGAAGTAACACTGAAATACAAAAAGAAAAATATTTGTTAATGACTAGGAAAATCTGGTGATTCTTTTTGCACTTTAAATAGATATCCATAAAAGCTGGTCAATTGTGTTAAAATTGCAGCCCTGGGCTATTGTATCAATCAATAAGTGTGCAATAGTATTTTTGTTGCTTGTACCTAAAATATTGCTAAATCATTACTATTTGTGTTGATTTGTTGCACATAGGTACTCCGCGACCAGGTGATGCCTAACTTTGCACAGAGAGTTGAGGTTGCTGTTGATGCTCTCTCCTCGAACCCACCCAAGGATGTGGATGAAAACGAGTTCATTGATGCATCTAGGCTGGTATATGATGGTGTGAGAGAAATTAGGAGAGCTGTCCTCATGAATAGGGTAAGTGACAGCTTCCACTTTCCTTTTGTAGGCCTATTTGTGCACGAGATATGTTTTTATGTGGTTAAATATTGGAATAAAGTGCATATTTAGACCAATGACCAATCACAAGGTAGCCAACTAGAACAAAATGTGTTGTGCCATTTTTTAATTTTATTGCCATTCCACAGGGTTTTGAACTTGAAATTTAATATGATTGGGATTAGAAAATGTAATATAGTCAGGAGGGAAATCGCTACCACTATGATTCCGCTAAACTTTTTGAGTAGAAGCAAGACACGGGTATCAAAATGTTCGTATGAAAGTCAGGAATCATCTCTACCCCGTGTGCATCTCGGCATTTAATGCGGGTGGCGGGGGGCGGGGGGCAAAGGTCACGCGCGCGGCGCTCCATTATTTTGGTTATATCTCCCGAACCAATAAACATACGTAGTTCTAGTTTTCGAAATTAAATACCTCATAAACCGGCTAATTGATAACTGGTAATTGACCTGCCCTCTGACGTCACGAAGTCCCAGAGTTGGGACAAATCCGCTTACAGTTACGAATTCACGCGCATGACATACGACACCTATCTCGTTCTAGCTGCTATAATATTCATTTTAAGGTAAAACGTTTGGGAACGCGTATTTAGTGCACATATCAGTGGTTCTTAAAACGATTATTTCAAAATTATAGACCAAGTAGTTAACTTGTTATAACCATTCACGCATCAGAATATGTCAAAGTTAGCAAAGTGTGTTTGTTTTTCCAACTTCAAGTGGCGAAAAACTAATGACCGAATTAGAACGAGAGGTCCTTAAAGATACGCAGAAATAATGTGGGACAATAATTAAATAAACTTTCAAAATTATAGACCCAGCAGTTGACTTGTTATAACAATTCACGAATCATAATATGTAAAAATTAGCAAAGTGTGTTTGTTTTTCAACTTCAATTGGCAATAAACTAATGATCGGATTGGAACGAGAGGTCCTTAGGAATACGAACCAATAATGTGAGACAATAATTACATAAACTTTCTAGATAGAAAGTGCCTAGAACGAAAATTCATAGCATGCACTAATTTGCAGGGTGCAGCACTTGGGCCTCAAAAGCAGCGGTTTGGGCCATGAAACTACGCACCCTGCATATTAGTGCAAGCTATGAATTTTCGTTCAGAGCACTTTCTATCTAAAAAGTTTATTTCATTATCGTCTCACATTGTTGGTACGTATTTTTAAGGACCTCTCGTTTAAATCCGATAATTAGCTTTTCTCCAATTGAAGTTGCGAACACGTAGACACGTTGCTCATTTGTACAAGTATGGGTAAATTGTTATAACAAACTACTGGGTCTATACTTTTGAAATAATCTTTAAAATGGCCAAGCTGATACGTGAACTATTATGCTTTCCTATAGGTAACACCTTAAATGAATGTAAGAACAGCTAGAACGAGGTAAGTGCGGATGTGTTGTGCGTGGATCCGTCCGGACAGTAGCTCGTAAGTCGGACTAAAAGGAATATTTTCCTTCTTGGTGTGTCATATTTTGATAGTACAGACTTGCAAATATCGCCTGAAATTTATTGATAGCAAAAATGAAATTGTATAGAAAACTTGCACGCAAACGCGTCAGATTTGCAATGACAGTAGTATGTAGATAATCTCCATCCCATCTGTACTGTGCAAGGCACTGTATAAGGTGTGAAACTTTTAGCCAGTGGATACATTATGTGTTACTGTTATTGTAAACAGATACAAATCAAATGAATCCAATGTGCTTCAAACTCAAACTTCAATTACTGCAAATTGCTACTTCATACACTATACATTGTATTGAACACAAATGAAGAAACTATATCCAGCAATAGAACTGCAATTTGGATCTCGGGTATCGGTGAGTCCATTGAAATTAAAGGTCTGACGTTTCGTTCCGATTGCAATTTTTAGTGAAGACTTGGCCGCGCAAACCTACGACATATTTAAAGTTAAGATTTAATTACGTTATATGTGTTAGGTAAAGAATGATATACTCACAAACTTTTGTTGGGAGAAATCAAAGCCTGCATGTGTTCAAGTTTCCATTTGTCGTGTTGTAAATTCCGAATAATGTTTAAGTTTATGTTATTTTTGTTCAACAATATAAATCATTAGTACTAACTTTAGATCCCGGCTGAATCTTCATTGAATTATTACACGCGATGGTACCGCCTTACCAATAGTTACTTAGTATACAAAACACACAACATACAGTAACGCACGCAGTTAAACAGTAGCGCACAAATTTTTTTTAGTACTTTTAGGTACTAATTTATTTTTTTATGTATACTTATTTATAAACTAATTTAGTACTAATGATTTATATTGCTGAACAAAAAAAACATAAACTTAAACATAATTCGGAATTATAACACGACAAATGGAAAATTTGAACACATGCAGGCTTTGATTTCTCCCAACAAAAGTTGTGAGTTTATCATTCTTTAACTAACACATATAACGTAATTAAATCTTAACTTTAAATATGTCGTAGGTTTTCGCGGCCAAGTCTTCACTAAAACTTGCAATCGGAACGAAACGTCAGACCTTTAATTTCAATGGACTCACCGATACCTGAGATCCAAATTGCAGCTCTATTGCTGGATATAGTTTCTTCATTTGTGTTCAATGTATAGTGTATGTAGTAGCAATTTGCAGTAATTGAAGTTTGAGTTTGAAAGCACATTGGATCCATTTGATTCGTTTCTGTTTACAAAGTAGCACATAATGTATCCACTGGCTACAAGTTTCACACCTTATACAGTGCCTTGCACAGTACAGATGGGATGGAGATTATCTACATACTACTGTCTTTGCAAATCTGACGCGTTTGCGTGCAAGTTTTCTATACAATTTCATTTTTGCTATCATTAAATTTCAGGCGATATTTGCAAGTCTGTACTGTCAAAATATGACAAACCAAGAAGGAAAATATTCCTTTTAGTCCGACTTACGAGCTACTGTCCGGACGGATCCACGCACAACACATCCGCACTTACCTCGTTCTAGCTGTTTTAAAGCATAATAGTTCACGTATCAGTGGCCATTTTAAAGATTATTTCAAAAGTATAGACCCAGTAGTTTGTTATAACAATTTACCCATACTTGTACAAATGAGCAACGTGTCTACGTGTTCGCAACTTCAATTGGAGAAAAGCTATAATTATCGGATTTAAACGAGAGGTCCTTAAAAATACGTACCAACAATGTGAGACAATAATGAAATAAACTTTTTAGATAGAAAGTGCTCTGAACGAAAATTCATAGCTTGCACTAATATGCAGGGTGCGTAGTTTCATGGCCCAAACCGCTGCTTTTGAGGCCCAAGTGCTGCACCCTGCAAATTAGTGCATGCTATGAATTTTCGTTCTAGGTACTTTCTATCTAGAAAGTTTATGTAATTATTGTCTCACATTATTGGTTCGTATTCCTAAGGACCTCTCGTTCCAATCAGATAATTAGTTTATTGCCAATTGAAGTTGAAAAACAAACACACTTTGCTCATTTTTACATATTATGATTCGTGAATTGTTATAACAAGTCAACTACTGGGTCTATAATTTTGAAAGTTTATTTAATTATTGTCTCACATTATTGCTGCGTATCTTTAAGGACCTCTCGTTCTAATTCGGTCATTAGTTTTTCGCCACTTGAAGTTGGAAAAACAAACACACTTTGCTAACTTTGACATATTCTGATGCGTGAATGGTTATAACAAGTTAACTACTTGGTCTATAATTTTGAAATAATCGTTTTAAGAACCACTGATATGTGCACTAAATACGCGTTCCCAAACGTTTTACCTTAAAATGAATATTATAGCAGCTAGAACGAGATATGTGTCGTATGTCATGCGCTTGAGTTCGTAACTGCAAGCGGATTTGTCCCAACTCTGGGACTTCGTGACGTCAGAGGGCAGGTCAATTACCAGTTATCAATTAGCCGGTTTATGAGGTATTTAATTTCGAAAACTAGAATTACGTATGTTTATTGGTTCGGGAGATATAACCAAAATAATGGAGCACCGCGCGCGTGACTTTGACCCCCGCCCCCCGCCACCCGCATTAAATGCCGAGATGCACACGGGGTAGAGATGATTCCTGACTTTCATACGAACATTTTGATACCCGTGTCTTGCTTCTACTCAAAAAGTTTAGCGGAATCGGTTTCTAGAGGTCTTTTTCAGATTTCCCTCCTGACTAATAATAATTGAGTAACAAATCATAAATATGTTTGGTAACCCTTTATGTCTATAAACATAAAGGGTTACCAAACATATTTATACATACAGTGGAGCCTCGATTATACGTTTTCCAAGGGCCAAACTGAAAAAAACGTATAACTACAATTACATTTGTTTTCGTTTGTAATGAGTGGAGATAGTGACTCTCGGCAGTCTCCTCTTTCTGCTGTACAAAAATTCCCTTTAGGCCTAAATATACATTATACATGTTACGTCGTGAAAATCGTCGTTTTTATTTCGAATAGTCCCGACCGAAAGTGATACATAGGCCTATCTAAATACATAATTTTATTCCAAATATGGTTGCTCGCCGTACCGTTTTTCAGCATCGATCGCTTTATTTTTCCCGTCCCAGATCAATATTTACCTCTATTAATCGTTTTTCGGTTATAAATGTCAACGCGGAAACAAGTTTCAGCAACCGCTACGTTAGTGTTTTTTGGACGCGACTGTACGGCCGCGCGTCAGTGGGACACCGCTATCACGGGCTGGCGGCAGCTGGCGGCTCAGCGCCCGGGAGGGATGTATCACACAGCGCCCGCGCTCGGCCCGCAGGCCTATTACGTCGGCAAGGTCGGGGGCACGGATAATTATTTTAAATCAACAAATTGAAGAAACGATCAGATCAATACGTGAAATATTACTATAAAATCAGAGGATAGTAATAAAACAACAAATCGACAAAACAAGCCATTATGAACACGTGGTATCAATTTAAAAACACCAACAAGCTTGGAACAATCTGCATGGACAGACAGACGCTCTGTGAAACGTAGTATGGTGGGAGGTGTGAGGGGCTGGCGCTAACCGATGCCTCGGGGCTTGGGCTACCTGCCAAGAGCCGGACGTGAGCAAGGGTAGCGAATGAGAGGAGGGGAGGGGGGCGAGGTGGGGTGACCGCTTGACAATAACAACATTCCATTCTCGCGCATTCACAGCTGCATATCCCGAACGAGATAAAGCTTGCGCTTCCAGGAAGTGATTTCGGATGACAAATAAAACCAATTAGCGTATAATCGCTACCAAGATGTCTGGGGGGAACAATTTCTGTCGCGTATAACCGAGAATAACGTATAACCAAATAACGTATAATTAAATTATTGTAACATTGATTCTTATGGGAAATGGCCGGGACCATATGGAAATCACGTATAAATACGAAAAACGTATAAGTACGAAACGTATAATTGATGCTCCACTGTACATATTATAGTATGTCTAGGCCTGATGAGCTAAAGTAATAGGCCAAGCCCCATAAGTAAAGGTCCAGGATAATTCTACTAATTCAAATTCAAATTATGCTACAGTATATTATTATACTTTTTGTTGTTGTACATTTAGACTCTAAAATACAATATGAGCAAATATGGAAGAACTACTCTTTGGCAGCTCATCATGGACGATGCAAGAAATTTAGATCATAACATGGAAAAATTCTAATACTAGATTCAACGTGTTAGAATCCACTTCTTTAAATACAAAAGTATCCCATACTATATGAAGAATGATGTTTGTTGAATTTTTAGATTTCTTTGCGTTCTGGATGTCTTATACATGCTGAATGCTATATGTTAGGGTTTCCACTGAAAATATTTTCAAATCTGTTTGAGGATGGTGAAATATCTACTTATCAATTAAGGCTGCACAGCGATAAAAAGTTATCAGTATTGCTGCTATAATTATCGATATCGTATCATGATATTGAATTTTTTAAACTCGTTATCGATTCGAGCATTTTACTACACCATAATATCAAATGTCAATAGCTTAATTTTAGAAACATAGCCTACACTGTGTTATCAAATTGATTTTAAATATCATGTGTTAATAAATAATAATGTGTGTTGGTATTTTGCAAGGATTGCTTTAGTTCAACGTCGATTGATTAATTTTAAACATCTCCATTTGAATGGGCATATTTGCTTAGTAGGCCTATTGTTGCTTCATTCTAATCTGTAATGGGAAAACTAATATTATTTTTCATATTTCTGCTTGCTTCAAACCTTGAGTAGCTAGCTCATTTGATTAGTAGTTTGCATATACCTACTACAGTGGCCTACCTTGAATAGTAGAATTGCATGTAGTGGTTTTTTTTGTGAGCTGAAAAATAATTAAATTCCAAACAAACATTTTTCTTTCATGTAATTTGTTACCTTAAATTGTCTCTTTTTTATTGCAAAAATCTAGTGAAGCTATTGGCTGTGGCACAGTGGACATTTTGCTCATTTTCACATGACTTTGCAACACAAGGAAAGAACATTGAGGCTTTATTTACTCTTACTTTTATCATGCATTTGATATTAAATAAAAATCCTTTTTCTTACCTTGAATTGTTCAAACTTGACAACCGATTTAGTGGATCTTGCCAGTATTTTATGCACTTTGCAACAACACAATTAACAACCGTGAACTGCTGGCTGGGATAGTACACCTAGTATTAGATGTTCAGTACAGTAGTCTTCTACTAGAATAACATGCTTTTGCTTTAATGTTTTGTACTAGATACAATAGTACTTAATGACTCTTTTAAAAGTTAAAAACAAAAGTGACACTGTGTACTTGTCATTAGTATGTACTACCTAAGTAAAGCAGAACTACAAGAATGCAATGTTGTTACTCGAGTTAATAGTAAACATCACCCAACACTGTTCTAGATTATTGATTACCTTACAAGTATATGTAGTAACTTTACTGTACTGTAAATTATGTCTCAGTGATCAGTGCTCAAACTTGATTTAGATGTTGCTTGTTTGTGCACTTAGTTGTGCATGTGTAGCTCTAGTTCTCTTTAGTGGTGACAGTGTAGAGTACTAACCATGGGCTGTTCTCTCGACAGACTGACGAGGAACTGGATCCCGAGGATGTTGAATTTGATGAGCATTACACCATAGAAACAAGGAGCAAATGTAAGCCATTACATAACTCCATGGCAGACAACGAGGCAATGATCATTTTTCAAATTTGTGTACTCACAGTAGGGCGTACCCATTTACCGTGCGTGCATGCTTTTATATATATTGGAGTTATGTTTTGAAATTGCATTGACAAATTACAGTAATTCTTCGGGACCATCGCTGGGATGTGTGGTAGTTTGAGAATGTGAACTATTTGGAATTATACCTATAGCAGTAGAATTCCTGTGGTTCTTGTTTGTCTGTAGAGCTTTAGCTGAAAAGGAACTTGTGCACAGTTTCCAATTTCCTTAAGTACATGCTATGTAACAGTACCAATACGGTATATGTAAATTAAAACTTTATCTTACGTCAGTACCAACATAACTTTAAAAATATTTTTAGCATCATGTACCTCAAATATTGTAACTTTTGTCCTCTTTTGTCATCATCTCAGCCAAAAAGCAGTAACGTTTTGTCAAAAATAGATTAGTGATAAATAATTTTGAGTGCTGTTGATAATATAATACGACTACGTTTGCAGTTATACACTGAAGTATGTATTTATAATGGATTATCTTTAACAAGTTTCAGTAGGCCTACTACAATATATGATTTTTGTACTTATTATATGCAAATTCTATCATTTAGTAGTTTGAGGACTGGCCCTAGGAACATAATCGTAAAAAATATGTCCTCTACATATCCTAGTCCTAGGAGTACCGGTATGGGTAGGATAAATCGTTTAGTGGCATAAAGTACTGTAAACTGTGAAATTGAACGCGTTTAAATGTTTAAACGCCAAAATTGCAATAGGGTAGTCACAGTTAACAAAAAAAAAAAAATCCGAGTTTCATTCTTTCTTAATGTCCATCGCGTCATAAAAGGAGGGTTATAATTTACGGCTGATTTAAATACCAAAAAGTGCTTGTTGAGGGGGAGCTGGATTACCCGACATAATTTTGTACGAGCTTTCGTGCTGACACAATAAACATTCAATAAAATGGGTGGGATACAGGAAATGAAACAATAGGACAAGTTGGCATTTAATTTTCCAATACAATCCTTATATGTTTAATTGGCCATGGGCATTTAATCGTCCCAGCCCTATGTACCAGTACATAGCGGTAAAGAAAGGTACAGAAGTATAACAGCTTAAGGGAGAAAGTAGATGAGTTGTAAGTATTGTAAACTGCTAAGTTTCAGCCAGATACAGTAGCATAGGCCGCGTAGCGGTCTTCATCACAAGGCGTGATTAGGACGATGTGGAAACTAGGATGAGTTTGTGTAGTGCAGGGATTGTGTCAACTTGGCAACTAAGCTAAGTAATAATATACTGAACATCTAGCAAAAACAAAAACAACAACATCAATTTTTCATGTCTCTATTTACACCTAGTATTTAAGCACAAAAAGCTTCGTGCTATTAAGTGGATAAAAGTGTCAATATTTGCAGAACAAGCAGCCAAATAAATGTAAACGTTTGGCGCGTGGACATTTTGAATTTAAAGTTCATCACCAATGTATGTACATAGTTATAAAAACCAGTCTGTGCAGGTGTACCTTGATAACACAATTTGCTAATTATTGCACCATCTTTGAATGATTGGTCATATGTTGCATTGCTACAGTACTACCATAATTATGGCTTGGCACACTGCCGTCCAACATCCTACAATTCAGAGCTTTCTCTCTAATAGTAACATCAATATTGTTTAATGTTTAGACAAAGTAGATGTGCTATTGGGTTAAACTACAAGCAACTAAATTAATAATATCATTCAGTGGCTGGCTTGTAGGTGTTGGCATAAGTAACTAGGCTATTGCTTATTATTGCTTTATTTCTTGAGGAGCTAACACGATGTGTGCATTAATGGAAAAAATTATCATTGCCTTGAAGTTTTGCTGTCTAATTTCCATAGCTATAAGATGCGTGCTTGTGACCCAATGTTTTCAGAGTATGGAAGAACTTGACACGGATACAGAATTTGAGCCAAACGATGACCACACTTTCGATACCAGGAGCAGACGTAAGACGTTTGAACCCTTTTTCCATTTGTCATAGTTAACATTATAGGGATGCACGTCGATAAATGGAAATATTGGCTGTCAAAACTAAAATATCGTTATTGAATGGATATTATTGAAGTGAAGTTTTCAGGTTTCTAGATTTGGATTTTTTGTAATTACTGTACCTACTTTATCTAATGTCTACCTACGTCTAAATAAGGGAATTAACCACAAAAACGGGTTGGAACATGTGAATGATCGCTACAACTTACAACCAACCTATTTCAGGGAACTTTCTCTGCAGGTGGATATATTACGATAAGAACGAATAGCGACGATGGTCAACAATAATGATATTTTCCTTTTGAATACTGAATGACATGTTTATAGTGTAGCCTATATATTGCTCAAGTTTTAATATCAATTATCATGTGCATCCCTAGTATGCATAGCTTCTTTGGACTTACATGGCAACTAATGTTTTGTTAAATAATGTAATTATTATTACCTACATATTAATCAGTTTTAGACTGAAAATGCCAGATTTTCAATCAACTTAACGTTGCAAGGTTTTGAAGAAAGCTACTAAAGCTCGATTTATACACCTTTCCAAGGTTTAATGTTTAGGAGTGAAGGCTGAGATTTACTAGTTTAGAGGTTAGGGTGAACTGGGGTAATGGTGGTTTGAGGTAATTGTGGTCTTTGGCTCTGGGACCCGTAAAAATCAAAAATTTGTATTGAAGTTTACTTTTTTATATTCTTTAGCGCTATGTCCACAATAGTTTATAGCAAAAAATAAGATTTTATAGCTTCCTATAGCTCAAACTTTCATTCAAAATTTTTTTTTTTTCTAAAGTGCATTTCTCTTTGACAAGAGTTTGGGCCATCTTGGTACATCCGTCAGTTTTAAAGTTATCTGTTTAAATTCTTTTGTTTTCAGTTACTCATATTTAATGGTATGCAATACAATTTTTTTAATTTTTTTAATGAGGATGGGGTTGGGGGTTCAACCAAAACCACAATAGCCCCGTTTTTTCGATGCGTGGGGCTATTGTGGTTTTTCAATAGGGGTTAATGTGGTCCCGCACATTATTCATATTTACTAGCAAAACAGGAAGCTAGGCCTCAGTTCTGACAAAATATCATTTGTAAATAAGGTTGTGGTTAGTGGCCTGTTAAAATATTTGCATGTCTTATTTGGAAAGATCAATAAAGGCTGTGGTTTAAAAAAAAGTCCCATGTGGGGATCTGTCAAGTTTAGTATAAAAAAACAATAAAACCAATTGTAAGTCACTTATTTGGATGTTTTATCACTTTTGTAATTTTGCTCCATAAATAAGTTTTTATAAAATTGTTGTTAACATTCCGTCCCTAAGTCCGCATCTCCTAAACGAATCAAATTCTGTTTTCGCAGGTCTCTTGTTTAAGGTATGAGGATGACCACATTTGCCTCGCAGAAATTAGGCTGCATTTCTAATGTGTTTTTGGAGTGCGACCACAATAACCCCAAAAACGGGGCTAATGTGGTCTCGAAACGGACCAAAACAAAACGGTCTCGAACCAATGGATCATTGGTTGAGACCGTAATGTAATATAGTGTATAGTGTTGGTAAAGAATCAATCTTTCCAATGCCATCAACATCATTCTTGTAACTCAAATGGTTTTCTCACAGTATCAGAAAAACTAAAATATTTGATAAAAATGACCACCATTACCCCAGTTCACCCTACAGCATTTCCATAGAGATTTTCAGGGTTAAATAAGTTTGTGATGTTGAAGGGGTTTCTTTCTACTTTGTCTGGCCTAGTCTCGATGCTTTTGCTTCATTCAACATGGTTAACTTTTAAATCTTGAACCTTACATTTTTCTCTGATAATCGTTTCTCAATTGAGTAAAAATATGCCACTTCATGACAATGACTTAACGCCTTAACGGACATGCAAAAAGCAACTTGTGTTGAATGGGACATAGTCAAGCAAATGAAGTTCAAAGCTGATATTTTCCATAGAAATAACTAAAATACCATGATTAGCCCCATCACATAAATAAGTGAATTTTTCGTTAAATCATTAGTTATGTAAGTATCATGTAGCCTACCTATCACCCGGATATGGAGAAAACCATATCAGCGACTGCCCAAAAAACAGTTTAGGTATTTGAGAGGAAAGCTAAACTAATTCTTAGGATGATGACGGGGTTTGTAAGCATTAGTCCACTTTTTTCCTAGGGAGTGCTAATTCTGTGATGATGGAATTGATGCTAATTCTATGGATTTCTGCAATTGCCTTTCAAATCCAAATGGTCCCCAGTGGCCCACACCCACATATAATACATAAATGCCTTAAATTAGCCAATTTTTAAAAACAAAACGTACGCATACTTGTACTTGTAACAAAAAGTTCTCTATATCTTCATTCAAGTACTCATTCAATGGATCCAAGTGATCCGAATGTACTCGAGTAATTATTTAATTTTCGAACAAGTTGTCTGAACACGTTCTAACAGCTGCGACGTACGAGAGACAAGGTCGTCTGCACCCGACTGGACTGGGTTGATATATAAGAACGAAGCTTATGTGAGGGGGATTTGGTCAGCATCTTTGGAAACTGCATACTAGTTACTGCAGTTTTGTATTGGTGACAACAATTCCTTTAGAATTTAGATACATACAAAAATATGTGTAATTTAAATTTTACTTGTAATTGTGAATACTTACACATGTTCAGCTTAAATAGGTATGATGCTCATTTGAAGTATTATTTCCACACCATAGCTCTTAAGAATGTATGTGTCAAAATGAGTAGGCCTAGTGTGTAGGTTTTGGATCCCAAATAATGTACGTTTTATTTTCTAACAGCAAGTGCACACACTGGTACATTGGAACATGGCGTGGATGAGTATCCAGACATTAGTGGAATCACTACTGCAAGAGTAAGTCACTCCATATTCTCTGTATTCTGTATTTATATTGTATTGTTTGTATGCGAAAATAGTATTTTATCATATGTAAAATGTTTTTCTAGGAAGCTATGCGGAAGATGACCGAAGAGGACAAGCAGAAAATAGCCCAACAAGTAGAATACTTCCGTAGTGAGAAGCTCAAGTTTGATCGGGAAGTAGCCAAGTGGGATGACACAGGAAACGATATTATCGTGTTGGCCAAGCACATGTGCATGATCATGATGGAGATGACAGATTTTACACGGTAAGGGGTGCCGATATGGGCATTGATATCAATTAAGCGTACCGATAATCAACGCCAATTGTCGTTACCCATCAATAATAGCAACAAAATAAAAATGTTGTTGTAATGTAAGCTAATGTTTTTATGTATTGTCACCAGAGGGCGTGGTCCACTGAAGACGACGATGGATGTCATCAATGCAGCTAAAAAGATCTCTGAAGCGGGCACAAAGCTGGATAAACTAACACGTCAGATTGCCGATCAATGCCCCGAGTCTTCCACGAAGAAAGATTTACTGGCCTATCTTCAGCGCATCGCCCTCTACTGCCACCAGATGAACATCACATCTAAAGTCAAGGCAGATGTTCAGAATATCAGTGGAGAGCTTATTGTATCCGGGGTCAGTAACTGTTGATTGCTCTTGACATTTTACACCGATAATTTGTAAAAGCGTCCCTAAGTATAATCATCATGTCATGTTTCATTTTTATGTCTCAATAATTTTTTTTTCCTTCTTGTGCCAAGATGGCTTTTTCAGCCATTCTTTTGTCTTACTATCCAATATAAAACAGCTTCCTTTTAATTGTAGACTATATCGAAACGTGCGAGTCTGTTAAACCTCAGGATGGGACAAAACTATCGATTTCATTGATTAATATTCAATATTGGGAACAAATTTTGATTATCAATATTTATTTTGGTAGGCATCAAAAATATCAAATCTACAGTTTTTTGCTGTATTTACAGGTTTATATCCCACCATAATTGACCACATTTATTCACTAATTTCTGCCATTTTTATTTCCATAGGCCTACTTATAGTTATGTGTGTGAAACATCAAAACTTTGTAAAGTTGATGAGAAATAGCAGAGATATGAACATTGTGGAAAAACTACAAAACTCTGTTGATCTTTTTTCACCCTAAATATCCCTGAAAACTGATCAAATCCATGAAAAAGTCAACCCTGGATAACACAATTATTTCTGTCTATTCCTCCTCTCAATACACAATGAATTACAACGAACAAGGATAATTGTTATTTATGTATATCCAATTTTTTATTTTGCAGTTGGACAGTGCAACGTC
Organism: Isoperla grammatica; assembly: GCA_945910005.1. NCBI lineage: Eukaryota > Metazoa > Arthropoda > Insecta > Plecoptera > Perlodidae > Isoperla > Isoperla grammatica. Next base: position 35,766,763 of record OX246738.1, read on the forward strand.
TTTGATCCAGGCTGCCAAGAATTTGATGAATGCAGTTGTTTTGACAGTAAAGTCTTCTTATGTGGCTTCTACCAAGTATAACCGACAAGGCACTATAGCGGTAAGCAAAACATTGTGGGGTGTAAAATCTAATTGCACCAACTACCGATCCTAACAATGACTGTGAGTGCTTGAGCAAAACTAGTCAATAGTCATTACTCATTACTACAAACTTATTAACTTTTTCCCATTAGAATTATAATTTCATTTCAAGTGTTTCTTATTTGAAACCCAATGTGCAGCAAATTTATTTATGGCCCACAAGATTTCTAGAGAACTTGGCAAAGAAGACACAGCATGATAGCTTTGGTAGGCATTGTATGCACATGCCATGCAGAGAGCCATGTAGACCTAGTCAATGTCTTTGGAACTTTCATGAATGCACCATTAATAAGTTAGTAGGATAGGAAATACTAACAACGTTTAACAATATCGATGTAGTAGTTCTGTAATTGAAAACATCCCGATGTTTTGTTTTTTAGTGTTCAGTGTTGTTATCCATGTGTTTCATTAAGCATGTTAATAAGTATTAGGTGGGTACCATACTTGATCTCAACAAACTTGATCAATGTGTTTGATTCACTTGTTTTTGTGTACACAGAATCCCATTGTGGTGTGGAAAATGAAGGCTCCAGAAAAGAAACCACTAGTTCGTCCTGAAAAACCGGAAGAAGTGAGAGCCAAGGTTCGAAAGGGATCGCAAAAGAAAGTTCAAAACCCCATCAAAGCTCTTAGTGAATTCCAGAGTCCAACAGAATCAATCTAAACATTGGAGGTATTGGCACTATACATTGGGATAGAATTGGTATTTTGTTAGTTTTTCTTTAAAATATATTATATCATCACTTGACACAATGTCTTGTATACATATAGGTATTATTTGTATTATTTTATATTACATATTTTATAATAATATTAAATATTAATGTATTGTATTTCATTATTTATGGTACTAATTGGAAGGCAATACATTGTAACGTAAATGATTAGGGCCTACTAAGGTTATGAGATAAGTGTTTTAAAATATAATATGGGTTATGAACAAGCTGGCCTACTGAACATTTACTACTTATGTTCCAACCGTGTATAATCAGTGCACATAAAAAATACGAGCTTTATAGTTAAGTTGTGAGTCCTCGCTGCGCATTGCCAGGTGCGTCAATAATTAGTGCCCTTTTCCAAAAATATGAGTGGCAAATCCATATTACAGGGTTGCCGTTTTTGCGGAGTTTATCCTCTTTTGCGGATTTTATCCTCTTTTGCGGATTTTTAGGGTGCCTCGCGGACATGAGGATTAACCGCCAAATTGGCGGATTTTCTACCATTATTGTAAAAACCGTGAAATTTACTATAATTTGAAAATTCCGCCATTAGAACGATTTAATAACGTAAAAAGTAAAGTTGGACAATCTACACTTGAACCCGCAGCATAGACACGATGTCTCAAAACACGTGTGAAATATCGAGATTTCAACTGTGTTTTTGTAGGTTGTCTTGCTATACTAGCAAGCAGAGGGTGGAGCTTGTGTGGGAGACAGCCAATGCGGTACCTAAAGCGTTGTGATTGGTCTAGTAGTAAGTAGCGTCCTCTATCGTCAACTTTGCAGAACGTGTGTGTGTTCTTTTAGTGTACGATAGAGCGCGTTGCCCGTGAATCGTTGGTAACTAGCAGAACCGTGAGCGTGAGCCCGTGACGTGACGACTGACTTTTGATTCTATGCTGTTATTTGCCTGGTGTCTTGTTTATATAATATATATATATACAAATTAATTAATTATTTATTTATACATAAATTATAATGGAGAGGTAAATTCTTAAAGATCATCTGGCATTATGCATAACCTAAACAATTTTTTTATTCTTTCACACTTAATAATATGCTAAGTTACAGCAGAATAAATGTGTTTTGGAGGATTTTTGAGGATTTTTTTGGTATCTTCAGAGGATTTAAAAAATTACTTGGTGGCAACCCTGCCATATTATGTATTTTATTTTGGTTAAATTGAATTTGATTATTGTATGAACAATATATTACTGGTGACCGACATGTCTTATGAAATAAGACATTGCATTTAGGTAGCCATTAATTTTTAGTAGGCCCTACCTATGCAAAAGCCACATGTTAGTTTTAATTTAAAAAAATGTACAAGTGCAAAATAAATGAAACCAAATCCAAGTAGATTTTGTTAGCTTGGTTTCACACTCCCTTGCACAGACAACTGTCAAGTTAAGTACAGGATTTGTTGATTTGTTGCTATGGAATTGTTTTATTAGGCTACATGGTATTTTTCATAAGAAGAACAAACTCCATAGCTACCATAAACAAATTTCATACTTGACTTGACTGTGCATTTGGCCCACGTGTTATGGTTATGGCCTTAATTTAAAAGAAAAGAGTTGTGTGTCATGAATAATTATATGCACAGTATTATTAGGCCTACACATATATTTGGATAGTTGGTTTTATAGAAGTGTATTTGTTTATTGAGTCAAGCAGTAGATGGTAGGTTTATGTGCTTCAAGTAGGCTACCCTGTTTACAGTATATAAACCATTCATTACAACACAATTTATAAAATAATTCTGGAAATACGTTTTTTGTGGCTAAATATATTTTGTAAATAATAAACATTGACCCATATAATATATTTCATATGAACCCATTGCCATTCGTGATCATGTTTAATTTAATTTATCCTATCAAAATACCATATAGCCTACAGTGTTAACATTTGTAGATGGTTTTTACTTTTGCATTGGGTAAATAGTTTTCTTTTTTCTTCATAGTGTGAATGTGTAAATAAATGGATTTATATAATGTCAAAATACTAGGGAAAAATACTATAACTGTAATAATAAATACCAATATAGTAGAGGCCTCACATAAAGTATATACTTGTACTGTAGTACTAACAATATCTCTTTTAGCACACTTCAGTTAATACTTAATACCTCTTCAAAAGTGGGAACATTATAAGCATCCCTACAGATGAGTTGCTTTCTAAGATTTCAAGTGAAGAAAACCCCTTTAGCTTTGTAATGTCAACTTGATCTTGATTGCATTGCAGAACTAGGTTCGTGTCCCATGTTATCAAGCTTGCACATTCAAAGTTATTCCAAGTGCAGGATTGTCTACTGCTAGTAAGAATAGTAGGGGTGTGCGAACCCGTTCGAAAACGAACCGAACTCGAACCAACTTTAAAAGTTCGAGTTCGGTTCGAAAAATTAAAACCATGTACGAAAACGAACTATTTGAATTTGCCGCCTCCCCGCCTAAATTCAAACTGTTGGGCTAGGCAATGCCTTCTAAATTGCCATTCACAACCTGTTGTGCTTATTGGCCCCCATCCACAACCTGCCTAAACTTGATTTTAACTCTTTAATGTGTTCCGGGCTCGTAAATAATGTTTTTCAGTCAATTTTAAGTTATAAATATTTTAGAAAAATGGAATCAGCACCAGCAACAACTAACAAGTAAAACCAATTTATTCGCATGATCTTATTTCTTCTCCCATTTACACTACAGTAGTTTTAACCACAACTTTAGAAACTTTGAAGAAAGTTCGAAGTTTCTGTCTGATATGAAGGTTCGGTTCGAAGTTCGGTTCGAAAAAAAGATGAGGGTTCGCACACCCCTAAAGAATAGAGAAGAACATTTAATTATGAAACAAAACAACCTACCTATTGAAAGCAAGAATCCAGAAGCAGTGAAAAGAATACAGTTCAATGCAATTCGGTTCCGACAATAAATTAAAGTTTTTGCAGAAATTTACCTAGAAAAGGTAATTTTTAAGGCTGTTGTATCACCGTCTTCAGTTTTCTAAAATATGCTAGAAAAGTTTAACTTTGAAATTTAAACATTGACCTCTGAAAGTTTCAAAATTATTTGTTTCTTAATTTTTCAGCCACCAGTACCACCAATATTTCTACTTAAATCCATTGCACGTCAATTTATGTTTTGTAAAAAATATGTTTAATTGTGATCAACAATGTTTATTGAAGTTCAAGCATGTACTTTGATTTACAACCAACAACTATATTCAGTTGCATTATCTTGATTGGTTTTTTGTTTATCATTGTTTTAATCGACCAGTACAAATACACTCTCCATACAGGTAGATTAAAACAATGCTAGAACAAGACACAATAAAGATAATGTAACTAAATATAACATGCAGTTGTAGATCATGCAACATGCTTGAACTGTAATAAAATTGTTGATAACTATCACGTACTTTTTACAAAACTTAGTTTGATGTAAAGTGGATTAAAGTTCCAATATTGCCGGTACCAGTGGTTGAAGAATTTAATTAAGAAAAAATAATTTAGGAACTTTCAGAGATCAGTGTTTCAATTACAAAGTTCAACTTTTGTAGGCCTATGTAACTGAATATTTTAGAAAACTGAGAATGGTGATACATTCCCCTTAATAGCAATACTATTGTTATTAGAATATGCACATAAATAATTGTGTGTACTGTTTTGAATTTTCTTACTGGGACTTGTCCCCTCTGTAAAACCTTCAACTTCATAGCGGTATACATCTCTTGTGGGCACCCAGTATTAAATGTACCATAATTGCTTCCATTGCACTCAGTACATTATATGTTATTCAAGAGAGAATAGAAGTCTGTAACCCAGGTACAGTATACCCTCATTTATTTAATTATTAGTGACTGATTGTCCAATGTTAAATCATTGGTTACCAACAACTTCCATCAAGTATTTGCGATCTATTGGGATACTACGCTACGCTCTTAAGTACTGTGTACTTGCTACTTGGGATACTACGCTACTTGCTATTTGTTTTGTTCCTTACTCATTACTAGTTAGGCCCTAATCCTGTAATAATGCTATTCATATACCACAGCTGCATTGTTTTACTTTTACATTTACTTCTAAAACTTAACTTGGTACTACTATAAATTAAAGCAAGACAAATGCATACTCCCCCTCTCTCCCAACCACTAATTTGGTTTAGAGCTGGCACAAACTATTTTGAAATAAAGATTACATTATATTTATAACATAAAGGTTTGACAGGATGCTTTTAACCTTTAGGGGTATTTTCTGGTCTTGGGAAGAATTTGACACTTCTTTTAAATTTTTTCTTCTCTTAGCTTCTTTCTTTGAAATTTTGCATCGTTGTAGTTTACATAGAAAAAGTAAATAACATAGTTTGGACTTAGGAATCATTTTTTAAATCATGAAAATGCTGTTTTTGCCATTTAGCAAAATTCCTAAACGTAATAAAAATAATTATCGTCTCTAGTTGGTGTGAGATAATTTGAAAAAGATTTACATGTACTTATTTGTACATTTAGGAACTATACCTCCGCAGAATTTTAAGATAGATGTTCACAGACGGTGACGCCAAACACCAAATGCTAAAAATGACTTTTCTGTGCAATCTAAGCAAGACCAGGGTTTACGTATTTAATGGATTACAAATACCGGCACCTTAACTGTTTTCTACCTCAAAATTACAAGTTTGAAAAATAATATATTCAACATACCCGAGGAAGAATTGTACGCGGAGCGGAAGTGTAAAAGAGAATGTCCATTTTGGTTCATAAGACATTCTCATGATTAATGAGCACTGCTGGCAAACTGAACTATTTCTAACGTAGTTCTGGCAGTGTGCAATACACATTTGTAAGTACTCAGTAGTGCTGAGTGTGGGCATAATCAGGTGACAACCAACCAAGTATTGTAGTTAAACATAATTAAACTATGCCCATGTGTAGAGCCCCGTAAAATTCGCGATTGCAAAATCATATGATTGCTGTGAACATTGCTTTTTAGTTTTTAACTTTTTATGATAACATTTTGGTGTTTAATAGCGAGAGGAGTCCAAAAATATAAAAATGAAAACGCGAATTTCGCGAAATTGGCATTATAACACGTAAATAGTGGTGTCCTGTTTTACATGAAATAACCACGAAACCTCGCAAAACTGCTGTCTGAATTCCCATTCAACAGATAACATTTTTCTGTTAACTTGAACAGAAAGTCGTGTTCTCTTAAAATTAATAAATTTCGTATGAAATAAATTTTGGACCATTTTTCCATAGCGGCGATAAGAATATTTATTTCGCCAACATGTTTTATTTTGCGCAAATGTGTGTATTAGGCCTAGCGCCTGTAGTTCGTAGATTGTATCGTACATTGTATCACTACAGGCTACACAGCTAAAAATAATAACACCGCTAAACACCGAAAACATCAATTTTTTAAACGAAATTTTGAAAAAAATAAACCCATTTTCACGGGGCTCTACCCATGTGGTATTTGCAGGTGTAGTTTGATAGTCATTTAAGTAATAAACTAATAATAATAAATAAATAATATAATAGCGTTCTCTTTCTTAAATCTTAAATTATAACTATTAAAGTCGTGAATCAGTCTTGTATTATTATTATTTTAATTGTGCTACATGTGGCTTTGTTCCATAGAGTAATGCCTTTCCAAATACATTCTCAAAGATGACTTGTATTCCATGTGCAACCATATCATATTAACATTGCAAGGAAGTAATGTTAATTAATCAATCATTCATGAGATATTTATCTGATGGACCAAATACCTATTTCAGTCTGAGGAAATGCTGCCTGTGGACTTACCAGTATTATGTAAATGCTTCCTTTGGTATCTGCAGCCTAACATTCCAATGAGGGTTGTTATACACTATACTTCTAGCATTTATTCCCTTTTTAACCTTTTATCAACGTGAATGATAAAGTAAATCGACATGGTGATAGTCGAAAACCATGTTTTAGAATTAGAAATGTAAGATGTTTCATTTTTGGACGTAATCATTGTTCAAATCAAGTAATGGTAAAACTGATAATAATTAATAACATAAAATGCAACCCAGGATTTTCCCATGTAAGGGTTGTGTTTAAATTTCAGATGGTGGGGCGATGAAATTATCAGATATATTCTGTAAAATGTTTGTACCTATCCTATTTACATTTGATAATCGGCTTGTGATAGCTGACCGAAAATTTGTTTTACATTTTATATACTGTAGGCCTTCAAAACAAAATAACAAACTTTACAACAAAAACATTAGAGGACTAAAAAGATAGAGGACCTAAACATTCTAGTGCATTTAGTGTATTGTTTTAGTACTGTAGTAGTATATAATAGACTACATAGTAAATGCCTCTGTGCAATACAGAGCAATGCATGAAATGGTCTTTGTGTCACGTCTACATCTAATGTAACCAGCAATGTAATTTTGTACTTCCAATCCTGTGTCAACCTACATCCAAAGCAAAACGTCAAATTTAGGTAGGGTAGCCTATGTAATTTATGATCGAATTTTAAAGTATACTTTTTAGTTTTTAAGTAGTTAAATTAAATAATCTATATATACCAGTAGGTAGAGGCAAAACTTAATTCAATCCAAGTTTTGTAATTTGTCCATAGCAGTACAACTACAAGTAAAATGTATTACAATTTATTTATACCTTCCTTCACATTATATAATGATAGTACTATAATACATGTTTTAGAGTAGAACTGTTTTGTTGCAGAAGAGTGGTTTAATGGCAGACCGTGGGTAAATTACTTTTCAAAAGTAGTGAAATTATATTACTTTTTACTATTAGTTATTACTGGAGCCAAAGATTACTGAGTGGAGAAGATGTTTCATCCATATGGGAATTCGTCTGCGCGTGTCTGAGCGAAATTTTCTAAGTCCGACGTGTAGTTCAAATTCTCACCGCAAGAGTCGCTCTTCCAAAAGTTTATAACTCAAGGTCCACTAAATCCCCTGGCACGTACTGGCGATCTAGTAGACCTTGTTTAATGGTAACGAAGTCAAACGCAAGGTCTACTAGATCGCTAGTAGCCGCCAGGGGATTTAGTGGACCTTGGTCAAACGTGCAGGGCTAGCGCTCCTTGCGGTCAGAATTTGAACTAGTGGTGGGACTTAGAAATTTTCGAAAAAACTCGCGCAGATATTTTAACACGGCGATGAAACATCTTCTCCACTCAGTAATCTTTGCTGGAGCCAAGATGTAATCAAATTACTATGAAGTTACTTTTTGCAAAATGTAATTAAATTACACTACCTACTTTTTATGATAAAAGTAGTGAATTACTTTCAAAATTAACAGTGTTCTTTTGATTATAACTTATCACAGGAATACTGAAGAAAACAAGGAAATAAAAATATTACAGTACTCTGAAAAGCCATATATTAAGAGCAAGGTAATTGTAAATCCCTTTTTGTGCAGTCTGTATTAGACACATAATAATTTAATATTGCATATTTAGTTGACGTTTCAGTAACGGCAGTAACGCGTTACTTACCTCACCTCATATTACCATGAAATAAGTAGGAAAATTACTTGTCTGTTACATTTGGAATATTGTAATTAGATTAGGCACATTACTGAAAAAAGTAATTTTGTTACAGTAACTCTATTTCCGTTACGGACGTTACTACCCAGCTCTGTTTAATGGTTACTGGTTAGTAAGTGATAGTAACTCAAAATCAAAATACATCTCTCAATTTATGATATACCTTATACATTATTATTATTATAGATGTTGTAGTTCAACATAAACTGAAGAAAATCTCAAGTTCTCACCAGCTACCTTCATTAACTTCATTCAGCTTGACAGTTTTTTACCTTTTTTAATATGGTGGTTGCTGGTTGGAAATATTCTGTATTTCACCTATAATGTGAATGTGTTTAGAGTGCCTAACGGCTTTAGATATTTGCAATGGGGGTGGATAGGAAGGAAACCAACAGCTTACCATGTTGCTGACGACCTTCGGAGTTGGTAGACACATAAAGACTAAACAATAACGTCGATACCACCTTTGTCGGGTGAACAAGGCCACGTCAGGCCGAAACAGTATTGACGACGTTATTGTTAAGTCTTTATATGTGTCTACCAACTCCGAAGGTCGTCAGCAACAAGGTAAGCTGTTGGCTTCCTTCCTATCCACCCCCATTGCAAGTATTTCACCTATAAGTTTTAAAATCATATTTTTTTTTTGATATTCAAAGAAAATTTAGTAAAAATCCTAGAATTAATATTTTTTTACTTTTACTAATGGAATGGTGGGTCGGTGTAAGAAAAGAAGAGTCATTTATGGGTTTAACGAAAATATGTTTTGTATATATAGTAGTACACCTACATGGAAATATAGATTACTTTTTAATTTTCAACAAAAAAGTGCATCTAAAAAAAAAGATCCTCACACTATATACAGTAGAGAATCTGTGTTTCTTAAAAGAAATTATGTGGACCTCCATAAAAATATATTGAGTAACTCATTAGTACATAATTTTTTTTCCTGTGCAGAGTTGGCCTCTTCAGCCATTCTTCTTTCTTGCTATCCAATACAAGACTGCCTCCTTCTCTGTCCTGCTTATTTCTTCGGGCAGGGAGTCAATGTCAATCTTGAGGGCGGATGGATAATTGAAAGTTTCAAAATGTAATGATTACGTTCCAAGATAATACGCAAGGTAATAATGTAGGCAAGGCAACAAATGATTGTATGGAGTGGTACTACAGTAGTACTTCAGAATATTTGTGTTATTCGAATATGTGCTTAGATCTAAGCATATAAATTTGTATTATTTAATTTATTTTATTTCTCCTTTCATACAATATGATTTTCCTATGAATACTAACTCTAAAATTAGTTTTATTTATCTGAATATGTACCCTTTAGCTAGTTGAGTAGTATATTGTATAATACTAGCACACCTTTCAACTTTTATAAATGTTAGAAGTGTTTACTATTTTGTAATGCCAGAATACATGTTGCTGTGTCAATTTTATAAGTATTGTAAATTGCAATGTAAAGTGTGAAATCAATGTAGTCAGATCATTGATAAATACTATATACAATTATTTGTGGTCTTTTGAAATGAAGCTGTAAGTAGATGCATTATTAATAGTATTATAATAACCAAATGTGGAACTGGAACTGGATGCTGTTCAAAAAATTGAAGTAATGATTGTGTGTGCATATATGCTTTGATAAGATATGATAGCAAATGGAAAAGTTTATTGAAAACAGGGGGCTCGCCTCACTTTGTGATGCAAATGATAATACTAAATTAATAATAAAAAACATTATTGGTAAAACTCTGACGGCACGTTTCCATTCAATGCAGAAGCATACGTTTGCATGCAAATAACATGCATGCAAAATAACATGCATCATAACACTTACGAACAACCATGGACCATGGGCTTTCTTGGGGGTAGGGGGGGTCCAACAAGGACTTCACAAAGGCACAGAACAAGCCAAATCGACCATGATAATTCATAATGTGCCATCTTTTAAAGTGGATATAAAGCTACCAAACCCTCATGTCTTGCTTCTGCGTTCAATGTAAATGCCATTTTCCTTTTGTTTCTTTGTTTTGTCAAACTTCTTCATACAAAGGTCACACATTTGTACATTCTAATGTGTGCACATTGCATATCCTTTTAAGCCATTAAACTACTCAACAGTAGTCCTCCTTTAATTGACCAGTTTCCTTAACAGCGCTGCGGCGAGTTTTGGAAGCTCGCATATGACATAGTTAACATTGAAGACATAGGCGAAAAACCACTTATCTCGCTCTAGCTACGAAAATAATTTTTTTAGCGGGAGACTTATTTGAAAGCGTTTATGGGAATTACAATTCTACGTATTTTGAAAGTATTACGAAAAATCTACATGCAGCAATGAGGGAGTTATTGATCGTAAATGATCTTCTTGCGTGTGGCTGCTGCGCGAATCTCGCCTCTAAGGCGTGACCTTCTGTCGTATACGCAGGCTGAGCCGTCGCTGGTGTGCGTAAGGTCTACTAGCGAGATTTGAGTGAGATGCACATTTCAAACGAACAAGCCGCGCCAAGAAACCGTTGTACAACTAGCAAATATGAAAATAGAACCACGCTCATTGGATCTGACAGATCGGCGCGTCAAGTTGACTTAAATGTGCAATATTAGGTTCGGGATTTGTAAATCATATACAAAGGAAGTGTAATTATTTATTATTTTTAAACTTCTCACAAACGTCTGGTAGGCTATGTATACAGCATTTGTTAAAAAATGAATTATACAAATAAGTGATAAACATATCGAGGCGGAATGTTAAATTCAGTGCTATAATTACCAGTTTGTCATATTAAGAAATCAAACGTAAGAAAAAAATACACTTGCTTGGTGATGTACACTATTTGCCGATCTATCAGATCCAATGAGCGTGTTGATAGGTTCTATTTTCATATTTGCTAGTTGTACAACGGTTTCTTGGCGCGGCTTGTTCGTTTGAAATGTGCATCTCACTCAAATCTCGCTAGTAGACCTTACGCACACCAGCGACGGCTCAGCCTGCGTATACGACAGAAGGTCACGCCTTAGAGGCGAGATTCGCGCAGCAGCCACACGCAAGAAGATCATTTACGATCAATAACTCCCTCATTGCTGCATGTAGATTTTTCGTAATACTTTCAAAATACGTAGAATTGTAGTTCCTATAAACGCCTTCAAATAAGTCTCCCGCTAAAAAAATTATTTTCGTAGCTAGAGCGAGATAAGTGGGTTTTCGCCTATGCCTTCAATGTTATCTATGTCATATGCGAGCTTCCAAAACTCGCCGCAGCGCTGTTGATGAAACTGGTCAATTCCAGTTGTAAGGGATCCTAAAAACTGCCAACATGAATTAGAAGAATATCAATATCAGCACTAAGCATTAATCTCAAACCCTTGACAGAGACTTCACTAGTTTGTTCGTGTACATGTAGGATGACTCGTATATGGTATTTCTATCTCAACAAATTACCATCAAATAGGATCAAAGCTGAAGAATTTGCCAGTTGAAATTAAGAGAAATTATACATAATAAAAACACAAAATACCATTGACAAGGTATTGATCACTAATAAGAAGGTCTATGTTATTGTCAATCTTTCATTATACTTGACGGTAAGCGGTACATACATACGACATACTGTAGTTAGCTCAAGAGTGTTTTTGGTTCACATTTTTAAATTACATTCAATATCCAAATTTTTGCAAGATGCAAAGCTAGACTCTAACAAGATTTACAGATATTCTCAATCAAATGGATTGAACATGTATTTATTACGTTTTCATTAAATTAGATGCGAGATATTATTGCGTCTAATTGTTTCCAAATATAATCACTATCAATTTTGCATTCTCTTTTTGAGAATATCTTTGCATAAAATCCTGTGGTGTCACATTTTTCAAGCTTTAAATAATGTGGTAGACTCATTCAGGCTGCACTTCACAGCACTCTCAGATCTGCGATCGCAAATACTATAAATTATACTACAGTATATTATATTATTTTTCTGTAGTTATGTGATACATAATTAATAATACCACCATTGTCCATTATATAAAATGTTTATGTATATTTGTACTACCTTATCATTTTTTATTTTTCATATGGCTTGGATACTGTTGGTGACAGATGTTGTTTGGACTCCATACAGCACTAAAGGAATGACAATGGTTGAACTGAGAATTAAGAATTGAGAATGGTTGAACAGAGAATTGTGTGTTTCCTTGTTTTGGAGCAACATTAGGGACTCACAAGCTTTCATCCCCAGTTCACCATCATAACTGAATATAGAGGAATCAAAAGTCCGCGCAATATTTCGTAACTGTTTTCATCACTGATTTAGGAATAGGGTCTATAATTAAATTGGGTATGAATTCAGAGCATTTTCTGTTTGAGTTTATTTCCTTAAATAGTTTTATTGCTGCAATTTATAAAATTCACAGATAGGGCATACACTACGTTTATCAGGGCTTTTTAAGTCGATTTAAGGTATAACGGTTCCCGTAAGTCGATACGTTTATCAAGGCGTTGACAATTCGGCGTAAAAAAGCAACTTTGATATTCTCGTGACAGGTGTCGTCAAATCGTCTTAAAACACGTACAGTAAGGCGGTGCGCAACATTCAGTAAGCGGTGTTCCACACCTACATAACCTATCGCGTTCGCGCCTTGCAATAATTGTCAAATGAGTACACTCAGTTGCCGCTAGGTGGTGGAAAGATGGCGTCTTAAACCGTTTTAAGTGTTTATCACGTCAAATTAAATCAGTTTAACTGTTGTAAGTCACTTTGGAAAGTGACCTAAAGTTAAACCGTTCTTAGCTAAATCGATGTGTTTACCAACACCATTAAACCGATTCAACCCTTAAAACGATTTACTTAAACCGGTTTAAAGCTCCTGATAAACGTAGTGATAGGCTATTAAACATGAACAATATGTACAAGATAAAAATAGCAGTTACATCACAAACAAGTTAACATATCATACATTGTATTCAGTTCAGGGCCGAGTTACGGAATGCTCTAGCTAGACGCTTACCGAAACTGCAGATAAGTTATACCCTGGGATTAGCGCGTGGTATAGATACAGTGCAGTCCGTCGGACCAACTCCAATCACATGGCACCCAGACCAGCTAGAATGGTGATGACACTGTAGATGCATCACTGTATCTATGCAGTGACAGCAGTGTAGCTCGCACAGCCTGTACTGTCACGTGGTTCCTGTTTACTCCGCCAACTTACACCACAATAATATGCAGGACAAAGAAACTTAAGTTATCCATTACAATGGGTTTGTTTGATTTACTTGCACCTTCTGTACTTTTTTCATTGTAGCTCACGATAGAGCATGGGAAGCACTGCAACAATAATTACAAAAGGTGTAGGCTAGGTAAATCATCAGGGTTTATCTAAGTGTTTACCAATTGGCAATAGTATTTAAAAAACAGATCTCACAATATTGTCTATACATAGTATGAATAAAATTATCTAAAACTAAAATTAAAAATCAACACAAAACCAAAAATGGTTATACAGGAAGTAGACCTATGATGAGATGTGAGGGAGTTATCGATAGAGGATTCCTACCTGAATCAAGTCAGTACTGGGGATGCAGAAACTCTCAGAAAGAAAGCAAAACACATAGCCATAGCAAAGAAACAGCAAAATTATATTGTAAAAATTTAAAAAAAAAACTAAAGAATACAATGTCAAGCATATACTAAATTACAATAAATAAATTAATATTCAAATTTAATAACACAAAAAATATTTGACGTAGTAGCTATGGTGCAAATGCAATCCCAGGCTTTTTTCTTTAGTTTTATTACCATATACGTATTTACATCCAGTTCTGCTTTCTTTTCTAATATGGATACTGGCAATTTGCACATTAAAAAGTGCAAGCCTACTTGTACCCGGACAACTTTATCATTTATCACGGGCATTATCTAGGTAGGCCTAGGTATGATATATGTAGTTGTCTGCTGGGGTGTATCCAGCACCTTGAAGTTGTTAATATAATGAAGTAAAAGAGCTTTGTCAAGGTATGTGGTAAAAACTGGTACGGTGTAATTCAAGTTTATTTTCCTAAGAGGGACCAGTCAAAGATTGAGAGATATATAACAGGTTGACAGGGAGAACGGTACTCTGCAATTGAACGTGCATGAACTGGGAACCGTAGCATGGCCATTAAGGAAAGCAGAAAATTGAAATGTGAAGTTGGTTCCTTTTCTTAAACTGCAATTTTACTTGCCAATGGTCTGCTTGCGAATGAATTTTACAAGCATTCCGTCACAAGGGGTTGTGATTCTTCTTCTTCCAACATGCTCATGTTTGGCAACTTTGTGCAATGGTGGACGGTTGAAAGTTGATTTTTTCTATATTGAAAGTTTTTCGTGATGTTTGCATCGAAACAAAACACCGATATTGTGGCAGCCCTATATGATATATTTTGTAATCCATAGATCTACATTGTTTTTTTTAAATTTATATTAAAAAAATAAAATTGGTGTTATCTGTGGTATTGCACTTCCTCGGTGATTATTCCGTAACTTTCACCCTTACTATACCATTTTTAAATTTTCTGAACATTTAATAGTTGCACATTAAAAAAAAACCTGACTGTATATGCCCATTGATTTCATTTAGATTTTCATTTTTCCTTAGACATTTTTGTGTCTTCGGTTTCTTGACTTGACGGAACTTCTTCATCAACATCTGTATCACTTAGCTCAAATATACTAGTGTCTTTCATTTTACTCCTTTCACGGCGTACTTTTGTGACATCTCGAAGTTTTTCACGTGGCTGCACGGTTATCACCTTACCCTGTTAACAAAAATGTAATATGCAAGGCTAATTACTAGAGATGACATCGGGTACTTGGGTAGCCCAGGTATCCGGCTCCAAATATTACCCGGAGCCATTTTTTGGGTCCAGGTAACTTTTTAATCCGTTTCTAGGCTAAATTTACGTGCCAGTATTGCTGCGGTCGATTCCGGTGGAGCCAGCAGGTATGGCGTGGGCCGACCCTTTCCCCACCCTTCCACAACACATGCCACGGCAGGGAACAGAACAGACGCGAGCCGACTTGCATTCGTTAATGTTTGTTCTTTGTTTAACATTCTGGTGAACATTCTGGCTAACACTTGTTCTATTACTATTTATTTCACATGAAATATCATGTTTTATGTGCGTGCTTCAGTTGTGTATTGCGAGATTTTTTTTTTAATCAATGGGTGGCTTTTTCAAATAGTACTAACATTTGGTTGGCCAATGCCTCACTCATCTATGACGTCAGCATCCACAAGATTGCTGTGAAACTATTCTCTGTTCGCACAATCATGCAGATCAATTTAACAACATGCTTTTTACATATCGTTTACATAGAACAATTTTGTTATTTGGCTTATTGTTTATTGTAGCCTACATCCAAGTATAACAATTTATTTATTTATTTATTTACATAGCCTTCTTTAAAACACTCATGTGCACGTCACAGGAACATGCGAGTATGCGAAGTTGTCAATTAGGATTAAAATAATACATATATACACAAAAAAACACATATACACACAGTATAGTACAAAAGTAGTATAAGTACTAGAGTCAAACTTCCACGAGTCATTACCACATTACATATAACAATTCATACACTATACTAATAACTAATAACTATATTTCAATTACTACAGTACATTAGAAGTAGTTGAAATGTCATGACATAAATTCAGTGACAGAATAGAAACAGTGATCCATTAAAAAACCTTTTACTTGATTCTTAAATAAAGTTCTGGTATTTATATTTTTTAAGTTATCAGGTAACTTATTGTATAACTTTATACCAATATTGATTGGATCACTGTCCAATAGTTTTAACCTATGGTGAGTTGAGTGCAATTTGTTAGAGTTACGGGTATTAATATTATGCACACTGTCATTTGTTTGAAACATGTCTGGATAGTCTCTCACAAACATTAAAACTTCTAGAATATATAAGCATGCAACAGTGAGTATTTGATTATTTTTAAAAAAAGGCCTACATGAAACTCTGGATCTTAAGTGCCACATATACCTCAAGGCTCTCTTTTGAAGGCAAAAGATTTTTTTGGCATTAGGTGAGTTGCCCCAAAAAAGTATTCCGTACGATATATGGGACTGGAAATTTGCATAATATACTGTTTTTAGTGTACCTATATCACATTGTGAAGCTAACGACTTAAGCATGAAACAGGATGAATTAAGACGCTTACATAGGCTTTCAATATGAGCTAACCATTTCATTTTAAAATCAATTGTTATACCAAGAAATTTAGTTTCATCTACTACGTCTATAGATATATTATTATGACTAATGGTTATGCTTGGTTGAGCACCTTTAAGTTGGAAACTTATAATCTGTGTTTTAGAGCAGTTAAGTTTCATTTTATTGGATGCGAACCAGTCTTCTAATTCCTTGAGGATGGATTCAGACTTTTGCTTTAGTTCATCTAAGGTCCTTGCGGTTATTGCAACACTTGTGTCATCTGCAAAAAGAATAACTCTGGCGTCTTTTGAAAGATTAGCTGCTAGATCATTGACGTAGAGACTAAAGAAAACAGGGCCTAGATTTGAGCCTTGAGGTACACCACTACAAACATATTCCCAACCCGAAGAAGTCGTGTTATTATTACAAGTAATATCTACTCTCTGTTTTCTGTTGGTAAGGTACGACTCAACCCAGCATCCGGCAATGCCTCTCATACCATAATACTTTAATTTGTCCAATAGAATTGTATGGTTTAACGTATCAAAGGCCTTTGATAAGTCACACAGTATGGCTCCCACTACTTGTTTATTTTCCAGTGCATTATTTATTGTGTGA
Organism: Isoperla grammatica; assembly: GCA_945910005.1. Taxonomy (NCBI): domain Eukaryota; kingdom Metazoa; phylum Arthropoda; class Insecta; order Plecoptera; family Perlodidae; genus Isoperla; species Isoperla grammatica. The sequence goes on from OX246738.1 coordinate 35,784,000, forward strand.
ATTAGTTGAAATGTTGCTGTCATTGTAGAGCGTTTTTCTCTGAAGCCATGTTGTTCTTCACATAATACATTGTGCCTCTTTAGAAACGGATGAAGTCTGTTCAAGAATAATTTTTCAAAAACCTTTGACAGGGTCGGTAACAACGCAACCGGCCGAATCTTTATTGATGATATCGTGAGTGATTTCCAATGTGGTCCACAGTTTTGGATCAAGTGAAACGAATTCTGAAACCTAGCTGAATAACATCATAAGGGAGCCCAATAGCTTCATCAATAGCGACAGCTAATTGCTCCTCAAAGGCATGGAAGGGATATCATATCAGCGAATGAACCAATTGGATTGGACAGTAGGTCAATGATATCATGAATACCAGTTTGCTGATATGTGTACAGATTACAAGTGAAGGCCCAGCTATTATAGAGATTGATGTATCAGAATTACCCATTGGTATGTTCAGGAGGTATCAGTATTATGGACCTTTTTGGAACGTTCAAGAAATGAAAACGCATTTCGTAACGTTCTATTTATAGTTTGGTAGTGGCTTGCAGTTTGACGTAGCGCGAGTGCTGCTGTTCTTCACGCGGTGACGGAGCGAGGAAACACTGATGTGTCGGCATCAACTTCGGTCTGGTGAGCAGTCGCTTGGCCACACAAAACACTAAACGTGATTACTGCAGGCGTATTCCGAGAGGCTAACCGAGAGGGCAGCGTGCATGTCATTCGTCCTTCGTCTTCGCGCCCCGCGCTACACAAGGCCTTGCGACGACCTTTAAATCAAGCCTACACATCGGAAAATACGTGTTCAGGATCCGGGTACCCAGGTAATATGAGAGCTGGAACCGGTTCCTAATTTTATTACCTGATGTCATCCCTACTAATTACTTTGGCTGCAAATATTTCAATTCAAGGGTACCGGTAGGCTAACTTTTTTTCGATACAGTGACTAGGCTATGGGAAGTGATAACACAATAAACATCTCAGCACCTGTATCATGCCGCAAGGTTTGGTGGCAGTTACATATTTACTCACATAGTCAAAAGTCTCAAAACTAAGCACAAACACTAAAAATAAAAAATAAAATCTGAAACAAAAACTATCTATATAAAACTATCTAACTATCTATCACTGCTCGAAACTTATTGCGAGAATTCTACGATTGTCGTTCCAACTATGAACCATAAACCATGGTGATGTGATATTTATTGTCATCTATTGTAACAAAAGTGAAAAGATACACAGGAACCCTATTCGGTAACTCGACCGAATCAATTTTGGACCGAAATGACATCTATTTCTGTTAGGCCTAGAGTTGCTGTTGATAGTCCATATATTGATAGATACGATTATTTTCCGAAATGATCGATCATCAATAGGATTGTGTGAACCTTAAATCTTGACCTCGAACCAAACCTCAAACCTTTAAAAAAAAGTAAAAATGCGCATCACGTCAAAGTTTCATTGTAGATCCTACACTCTACACTCTACAGGTGCGCGCTCGTCAATAGTGTCGACTTTCGACCTATCTATTAAATGGTACTTGAAAGTTGAATCGAATTACGAACTTTCACGAAGCCGAAGTCGAACGAACAACATCGAATTCAGTAGGCCTCAGCACAGGCGTTATCTGAAGCGACCTCGAGGCGACTTATCTAGGCTTTGTTGTGCGAGTGCGGCTTACTATTTAAAATAATATGCTTGAACTGCTTAGATAGATTGACAAGTGTTGTTGCGAGTTGTTTTCAGATTAGATCAATGTCATTGTATAGCTGTAAACTAGAACAATAGCCTAGCATAGGCCTAGTGTGGGCCTAGTTCTAGACCTAGACCTAGGCATTTTCAATTTTCATCACGCAGCTTATGAAAGTAAATCCAGGTTTACATCTCATTTAATGGCATTCAGGGGAGGATTTCAGAGCAATATTTCCGCTTTTTTAATATGAAATATCACAACTGATTTATTTTAGACAAAATTGAATAATAAAGTGCACCCTACATGGGTCTAAGCCTAGCCCTAGCCAGATCGTGAAAGTTCAGTTCTGTCCGAAAAAAAATATAAGGTTAAAGTATTTTCGAACCTTATTATTTCTTAAACCAAACCTTTTTTAAGAATTTTCGCACTGGTTCGCACAACCCTACTTATCGATGAGTTTTCTCGGATTGAAGCTTCCAAGATTTCAAGTTTAAATCTATATCATATTATCGCTCATTGTTTATAACAGCATGCACTTGAATTGCACATGGGGGGTCAATTTAATCTAAGAGTTAGCCAGGGCTAACTCTTAGATTAAACTTTCTATGATTTTTAGGTTAAAGACCTACACTAAAAATGAATGGTGTAGTAATCAAAATGAATAACATCAAATACCTGTTTAGATTCCCGCTTGTTCCAACATATTCGCTCATTAATCTGTATAGTAGCACCATCAGACAACATCCGCAACAGAACATGGGCAATGTTTCGTGCATCGTCCAAGCCACAGTGCGGCCGGCCAACAAACTCCATGCCGAGGTGTGAGAGCATTATTTCCAGCGAGAACTAATAAATAAAAAAACATAACTAACTAGGCCTATACATAATAATTATTATGAAGATTTTAATAAGTTTGTATAAGGAATGTGTGGGTAGTGATTTTTGAACTCAGGTCGGGTGCTTCAAGTACCCTCGGGCTCGGGACGGGTCAGATAGTGTAAAAAAAAAAGTATACCAATTTATCGATTAGACAAAATACGCTACACAAAATGTGGTTTAAAAAATCCATTAAATTTGAATTCGAATCTACTACAACAGCTTTGAATTTTGACAGTATTTGAAAATTTGAATTTCCCACCATATTTCGTGCTATTTCCGCCAAGAAAGCGGTGGATCGGTAAACCAACCTTGGCCATCATCGTTTTTATATGAGCACTGTCAGAAATGGTCAGAATACATCGCAAAAGGTCGTTGTGCCCCCTTGTATGCAAAATAAATTAAAATAAGTGTAATCAGGAAATAATAATAAAGTAATATAGTAGGTAAGGCATCTTCATATAAATATCAGTACCACCCAAGCTTCCCAGTCTTGCAGCTTGATCTTGAAATTCACGATTTTGACCAATCATAACCTCTAAAGTGTGTTGTACTACCCATCCCGATTTTTTCGGGCATAATTTACGGCACGACTCGACCTCGGTTAAATTTTGTTGCACATCCCTAGTTTGTATAAATTATGGTATTTTGACTAGTCTTGTTTTGCACCGAAAAACACACTCAAAATGGTTTGGGCATAAAATGGTTTGAAATGAGACTGCCATATGGATCGAAAAGGATTCAACTCAAAATGCTTTCCATAGCAATTTGGAGAACTTTAATCAATAGTGCAGAACAATCTCTTTATAACAAAACAATCTATAGGCCGAACCCTGAAATCCTAGGGACAGGCCTATATGCTACCCTTGGTGATGTAGGTAGGCCTATAGATGAATTGTAGGTCAACAATTTAATCACAGTATAAGGAGGTATGCACTAGCGAAACATGGGCGATATTCCATCGGCAAACTCCTGTGCACGCAGCTACGATCGACCTGGCGGCGAGATATCAGAGTTAGCGCATATTGGTGGCGAGGAGGTACCTCCCACACCCTTAGGTGTCGTCCATGGTCTCGTCGAGTTTGGTCTAGCCCACCGCTACGAACGCCACCTGCTTCCGTGCCGCAAGTTGTCTGCTGAGCCAGGCATAGCGCTTTCTCTACTGTATACTCCTTATACTATACTGTGATTTAATGGTGTCTTTTGTCTCAAAATCGGATTGGCATATTTTAATTGCACATGGTGAAAAAAAAATATCTGTCAGCTTTCAAGCAGAAAGCTAATACTGTATCATGTGGGAAATTGTCTTTTGAATAAAAATATAGAACATTTGTAGATTTACATTCGAATTGTCATTTTGCACATCGATTTGTTGGAATATTGAAAAAACATGTGTCAGATAAAAATACAATGCAAATAAGAAACATGAATATAGGTATTGTAAGAAATTGCATTTACTGTGTGTCTGCAAAGTTTAGAACTTTGGCCTAGAACTACATAAGAAACCTTAGGCCTACTACCGTAACTTATTTCTTTTGGTTTTTGAAGAAACAATTCCTACTGGTAAGTGGAAAGCCCACTCTAGGTCATCCCTACGGTACTATATGTGTTACAATAACTTGTAACTTAAAACTACCTTAACTACTTGTTAGAGAAATAATTTGTTTAATAAATTTTGTCCTTACCCTTTTGCATTTATAAAAGTTACTGAATGATTTTCTTAAATTGATCCACTTCTTAGCGTAAGCTGGATACGGGACTTCGGACACCTATAAATCATATAACTTGTTAAAATATACATAAAATGCATCACAAGACTTTGGTAGATCAAGTTCAATGGTATTCATATACAAAACAGTGCCTACTCACAATACATTGACCGTCCAGAAAACGACCCATATCCCAAGGCCCGTCTGTAACGAATGCGTACTTGTGTCTAAGTCCAAGTTTATGTTTTCTTAACCACTTCTCGAAGTTAGTAAGAACAGCTGGGAAGGGTTCTGCAGCATCCACTTGTTGCTGTGTAATACCAGTCAGTTCAATGCAGAAGTCTGATAAAATCGGTGAAATAGTGGGTTTGCAGTATGATTGAAACTCGTCCACTATCACTTGTTGGTCAGTGCTTATGAGAACGGCTGGAAACTCAATAATTTCATGTCTGAAAAAATCACAACCACATCAAATCATATTACACAGAGTTCTAGACATACATACCTAACATTAACCGATATAATTTTAATTGTTACCATAACACCGCTTTAATCTGGACATTTTACGCAGAAAGAAACACTTGGATTTTTTACTTGTAAGCTCTGTGGGAATGGAATACAAGACCTGGCAACACCTATTCCGATGCTCGATGCTGAAAGAGCGCTTTATGAAGGAATGCCAAGGGGGCTGGACAGGAAAGAACAAGAGTCTTATCTTTGGTTGTCATGGCACATGATGACATAAATATGTCAATGAGGGTACAGTATAAGAGAAGAAGTATGAGGCTACAGCTTAAAAGTACAGCATAACTAGGCCTGAATAAGTCCCCTAGTGGTAAATCAATTCCATAGAAAATGGAAAAAAATCAGAGAAAATAAGATGATTAATTGATCCCAACTAAAACATTGTTAGCTTAACTTCCATAAAGTACAATACATATAGGTAATTGTAAGCCTAATAGATAATAGTAGGGCCGGTAAATCTAGGCCTACACATTAGGTCCTCTCGCTAAAAAGGCAAGAAACATTTTTTAAATGAAATTTCGTCATACTTACTGGAATAAATTTATTAGAAATGGTGCACAAAGTAGTGTTAATCCTAGGGCCTACACCGAATAGTATTTTTACGAACCGGATAATCGTTTAAAAAAACGGTTAAAAACCGTTTTTTTCAAAAAAAAAAAAAATGCAAAAAAATAAAAAATGAATTTGTGTGTACATATCCCCCCCCCCCCCCCCCCCCCCCGCCGACGCTGCACTAAACAGCTCTCACGACAAACGCACATTATGATGTCCGCGCGTATTCGGGAAGTTGAGTACTGGCCAGGCGTGTTGCGCTGTGGGGTTGGGAGCGGGTGGAGGGGGGGAGACGCGGCTGCAGTGAGTGAAAAGCGAGGTGAAAAGCGCTGAGTTGAGCAAGTGTCGAGTGTCGACTGTCGAGTGACCCGAGTCTACTGTTTTGACATCGCGATAACCAATTAATTACACAGATACTCACTTGTCACAACTCCAATGCGAACGTGCGAGCCAGCCCAGTGCTGCCTGTGACTGTCAAGGGCCTCGCGGGCACACGAGAATGCGCCTAGTATTCCACGGGAAAGCGCGGCGTATTTAAAAAACGTGATTTTTTTATTTTCGAAAAACCGGTTTACGAAATGAAAACCGGTTTCCTACGTAACCGGTTTCAAACCGGTTTCCGATTATTCGATGTAGGCCCTAGTTAATCCTTTAGTTCTGTGTGGAAGTGCAGAAAATATCGTGAAAGAGTCTGTGTAAGAAATATAGTCGGCCATTACTCACCGCCATTTGTGAGATGAAGTAGCCTCCTAGTAGGTGGTACCAACCATTGAAGTCATTTGCTGGTTTGTTTTTTCCAAAAATATGAAAAATATCCTAGAGCTAGGGATGTCAGGCAGGTGGGTAAAGTCATTTGCTGGTTTGCTTTTCCAAAAATATTCTAGTGCTGGCTGGGGATGTCAGGCAGCTGGGAAAAGTCATGCACACCGAAAGTACCCGTAGGATAATCTAGAACATAACCTGCATTGGTAGGCCTGCAGAGCGGCAAAGAAAGTATCATGGCGTGAATGCAACCATCCAGCCAAACGCAGTGTTACATAGTTGAAAAATGCAGTTTTTAATATTGTAGCTAGGGTTACCATGCGTCCAGAAAATCCCGGACATGTCCTCCTTTTTATAACTAAAAATATGTCCTACAGTAATTTCGCAAAAGTTGTAGAATGTCCGGAATTTCAGGAAAAACGCATAAATTGTATAAAATGACTTCGAGAACCGTAATTTAACTATTAAGATTAAGTGATTGTGTGTAGGTTGGAAGTTTATAATATATTTATAGTTTATCCACTCAAGTTTCAAGAACTATCGGACGATACTTCGCGGCGATCCCTTTGCATCGTGTTAGAGGCGAGCCTCGAGAGAGAGAGAGAGAGAGAGAGAGAGAGAGAGAGAGAGAGAGAGAGAGAGAGAATACTCCTTCTAGCAAGCAAGCGAAAATGTTGGCGGCAGGAAAAATGGATCTGCGACAAAGACAGACAGACTTTTACGAGTTATTATTTTTCAAATTCAGAAGTATTGTGAAACATGGAAATCAAAAATCAAATGGTAATAATAAATATTAAATGGTGACTGAAGAATGAGAACTAAATACAAATTCACCTTAATATGTAAGACTGTAATTGACATTAAATTAAATTTATAAATAAATATATTGTTCTAGTCTAGTGACTAATTATTAATTAGTTTTAAAATGTTTCACAAAATTAATTCAAACACACAAGTGGCTGCTTTGATTAACTTCTGTCTGAATGAAAGTTATTGTAAATAATTACCCTGAAATGCATTTTAAGACCTTCTTCAAGTAATCAGAGGTCATCAAAATTTTCGCCTCCGGCGGCTGGGGCTTCGCCCCAGACCCCGTCTATTCTCCGCACCCATTTGGTTCATTATTGTCCTACATTCACTTTTCATAAACATGGTAACCCTAATTGTAGCGGACAGAAAACCTTGTTTGGTTAACATTTATCTATCTAATGGTGTTTCAAGTACTTTCCGGGCATGCAAATCTGCAAACAGCATGAAGACCTAATGTGTAGAATTACCATAGGGCCTACTATTACTGTACTTATTTTATTGCCATGTGTATGTTATTCATTCCAAGCTTTGGGTTGAACCCTACTTTAAACCCAATGTTCTAAGTCATAACACAGTTACACCCAGTGTCACTTTTAAAGCATAATTCACAATCTGTTGTAAGGCGGTAGGAGTAAGTCGTAAGGTTTATGTCGTAAGGCGTAGGAAAAGCCAACCGTTCACAATGACAATATTTTGTAAACGCCCCGTTTTTCTACGCATGCGCAACGGACGCGGCGATGACGATGCACAGCCTTTCGTATGTTCGACCACGTTGTTGGACACATGACTGCAAGGCAGTGTATCAGGTCTGTGTATGGTAGGAGTGGGAGATACCTTGTTGTGATTGGTTCGTCGTAAGAGTCTCGTCATAAGAATTGGATTTTGGGCAATTCACTACGACTTGCCCCTTACCCCTTATAACATACGACGCATTGTGAACAGTAACATTGAAACACACGCTTGGCAATATTAAACCATAGGACTATGCCTTACACCTTACGCCTTACAACAGATTGTGAATGATGCTTCAGTGAGACAATCATAACTTACACAAAATCTGGTCCATTTATTTCCTGACACGTTGCTTCGAAATCAATAACAACGTAGTAAGGATAAAGTTTGCTCGCAGCAAGAAGATTTGCTTTGGAAAGTTTCTTTTTTCTGTAATGATTCTTAAGACGTTTCCTAAGAACCTCACATGTACCCTCGGTACTCAAACCAAACGATTTCATCCTTTCAGTGATGGCTGCTTTAGACATCTTATTTATATCACTATTGATTTTGGCCAACTCGTGGTACACAACATCGCTAAATGGTGCATTAGCATAATTTTTAGACTCCTGCACATCTTTCTTTTCATCCTGAAAAAGATTACATTTTTTGTATTGATGTGAAAGATTCTTTTTAGGACTAGGTAGGGCTTTGTAGGCCGTATACCTAGCATCACTAGGCCTAAGGTATTTTCTAGTATAAGAAACGTAGTGAACCTCAAGCGCATTCAAAGACCGAGAGTTGACGTGTTATTATAGCCTCATCTTTGTGGACACGCCAATCACTGATGCATCGACTGTCACAACACAACCAATTTGTCCCAGAAACTTGGGTTCAGTTCACTGCTGTATTTATGACAGACAGGAGCTACTGTGCCCATACGGATTGTGTACGCTTTTGGTTACCTTGTTGTGTTCTGTGTAACGCTGTATTTTTATAATAATCTGTAAATTTCTCATATAAGCCTTCCCATCAGTGGCGGCTCTACCTAAGGCACTGTGGCGCTGCAGCGCCACCTAAATTTGAGAGAAACTTCACTTACTATGTATTTCCCCAACATTGACCAAATGGCTAGGATAGATTGACAAGACCTCGTTTGATGTGTGGTTTTTGATGCATTTTATTTGCACGTACAGCACGATTACGTGTATCCCCCAATGACTGCCGTTTCGGCAGTATGTGTATTCTGCACTGCGCGCTGTGAGCGGTTCTGCTCGATCTAGCTATTCCCGCGCGTTTCCCTTCACCCCGCGAAGGAGTTTTCTATCCACTAATTTACGGCGCGGGTGCTCTGTGATTCAAACAGCGACATGCATTGTCCAGCCGGCGAGCTTATCTTGCCTAGCCATAGAGCGAGTCCACCTTATCACCCACAGCCGTGATTAGTTACTTTCTCATAGCTAGCGAGTGTCGTCAACCTGTCGGCTGCTGTTCTTTGCAAATAGTTTCGGTTCGGTTCGGTGTTGTGTTTTGTGTTTTGAATAGCCTGTTCTGTTGTGTTTAATTAAGATCATAACCAATGTAAAATAGTGCTTCGTATGATCGTGTTGTCGTTATTATATTGCATGGTGTTCTTTGCGTGTGTTATTGCGCATTACATCGGTGAGTAATTTAATTAAATAGCAAACATTAAACTAACATTATGTGTGGCGAAGCACATGGCCTAGCACCTGTGTACCATGTTCCGTTTTATGTATGGCGCGGCACACGGTATTCGATATCAAGTAATTGACTGAAATTTAATACTTAATATTAAACAGACCAAAATGAATTCTGTAGCTGCATTATTGGACAGACCTTTTGCTTCTCGTAGACTTGAAGAAAAGTTGGAGATTGAAATACTCAGTCGCCAAACCCCAGAACCAGAACTCACTATAAAACAGGCCAGTAAAAGTAACAGCAAGCAGTAGGAACATAAATTCCAAAACTGTTAATATACTATGTTTGATTGGGTGTGTGGTTACAGTGTAAAGAATGCAGTGTTCTGTTTTTCATGCATTCTTTTTGGGGGGAAGCCATCGTGGACGAAAACAGGTGTAACGGAGCTAAGCCTAATGTTAAATAAAATTACAGCACATGACGGTTCTAAAAAACACATAACAAACGTTATGCAGCTCGATAATATCTTTGATATTTAGTCAAAAGTACCATTCGTTTTCGTTTCGGGGGGGGGGGGGGGGGGCGTGTACGTCTTTGTGTCTCTGAAGAAATTCACTTACTGTATTACAGCTCCACCTCCCATAATCCCCACGAGCCGCCACTGCTTCCCATAGTTATATATATTATAGTCATTAGTGATATGTGCTTAATAATCGTGGTGTTGCGCACAACACTGCAAGTATTAGCAAAACATGGCGTTATTTTCGCACACCCTAGGCCTATACAGTAGGCCTATGTTACAAGTTTAGGCTAGGCTATAAGAAAATTTTGTCGAAATAAGTCAAGCCAGCAGCTAGGCCTACCACTTGTGGCTATGACTGACGCGTGGCCAACTCCCACAGACCATCAATGGCTTTGAAATCTGCATTTGCCGCTTCGTTTCTTATAGTGGAAAATAGTTTAGGCTTACCTAGCCAGTAGGGCCTAGGCCTAGGCCCTAGACCTACCTAGGCCTAGCTGTAGGCCTCCGACACAGGCATAGCCTGTCTCGGTCTATGGCCAAGAAAAAATTACTTACCATAACCTTTAGCCTTTCAATCGGGATATGCGTAGGGCTGAGCCTATCGCCTTGACATTCAGCCATAGTACAGCGTTTCGACTCTATTTGTCTTTGTAAGCCAGGGTAGGTAGGCCTACTAGGCATATGCTGCACATGACAGGAGCCCAGTGGGGGCTCTACCTAATGACAGGCCTGGGCGTACCCAATTAAGAAAGAAAACTTTAGAAGTTGTATCAAAACAAATGTGTTTATTTAGTAGGTATTATTAGCCTAGGTATACACCGTTTTAGAGTTCGTCAACGATAAGACACGATATACTAGGCCTAGGCCTACACAAAACAAGGCTCGATTTTAATGGCCACCTTCTTCTTTAGCTTTTGGTCAAATTAACTAAAATCTTTTTCAGCCAGTTTGGTTGTATTCCGTACACGATCGTGGTTCAAAAGGCGGTGTTGGCGGTGTATTTAAAATATGGCCTTTTTGTAGTCTCGATTAGGCCAGGATTGGTGACACTGAATCAAAGTGACTTTGCCCAGCTACTGACATCCCACGAAACTCGGTTAGGTTTAGATTAGATTAGATTAAATTGATTACGTAATGTTGACCCCTCCCACAATGTGTTCGGGATATATCACATGTCATTAATTTTACTAATACTAGGTCACTAGGTGGTACAATACTATATGTGTACAGTCATTTCAAGTGTTTTCACATGTCAATTACTAATACTAGGTATAATAAGAAGAATACATGTCATTCTATAAAAGATTATCCTTTAGAACTAGCTTTAAGAACAACTGTTATTCCTGTTGTGACTACATACTATTTTCATTTGGTTCTGGTGTACGCACCAGAACCAACCCACACAAGAAAATTCAACATTTCAAGAACCAAACGATTGTGTGTTGTGGCCGCACCCCTCAACCGTTTGTCAACTGACTGTCCCGACCTCCCCTACGGTGCCCGGTTATATACCCGAGGCCGGTGGTAGGAGAGATCGGTACCGTCGAGAAGACACGGCGAGGGATGCGACCGGGCCGAAACCCTTACTTTATTTTGAAAAAGGTTACAAGTATGTTACATGAGAACAAGAAAGCGGAACATAAGTAATAAAAATGATAACCCCTAGGCAAACATTGAGAAACAAACAAGCGCAAGCGCAACCGGCGCAGGTGCGAACCCACTTGGTTCTTTTCTGCTACCGGTAGTAATGCAACCCAAGCTACTCGGGTTGCATTCCGTTACAAGCCCGGACTCGATCGTATTTTATTTATTATTACAACGCTTATATTTATTATAATGTATTGATAACACTTTTAGTTACTTTAGGAATAGTCTTTATTGATAACACGTTTAGGTTACATCAAGTGTAGAACGGGTATGATGCGATCAGTCTGCAGCGCAGGCTTCTACAAGGCTTCTACAAGACTTCACTAGTCCTGGTGCCAACCTGACAATAACACATTATCTAAGTTTACAGGTTAGCCAACATAGTAACATGTGACAATATTAACTTGCCTTGTTTGTCTGGACGGAATCTTTGAATCGATATTCCACCTACTTCTAGATGTTCGATCAAGCTGAAATTTTTTACACAGACGTATTCCTGATGACAATACATGAATCAACTGTCATATTAACTAAATTGTCAATTAATTCATCATAATTAATTTTAATTAATTAATGTTTTATATGGAAATCGATGTTTATATTCCACCTACTTCTAAATGTCCGATCAAGCTGAAATTTTTTACACAGACGTATTCCTAATGACAATATATGAATCAACTGTCATATTTACTAAATTGTCAACTAATTCATCGTAATTAATTAATTATGTTTTATATGGAAATCGATGTTTAACCCACTTTCCAACGTCAAATCGAGTTGAAAGTTTTCACACAGACGTATTCTTAATAACAATACACGAATCAATTGTCATATTTACTAAATAATTAATTGATTCATCATGATTAATTAATTGATGTTTTATATGGGAATCGATATTTCACCCACTTCCGAACGCCAAATTGAGCTAAATGTTTTCACACAGACGTATTTTTAATGACAATACACAAATCAATTGTCATATTTACTAAATATTCAATTAATTAATCATAATTAATTAATGTTTTATATGGGAATCGATGTTTAACCCACTTTCCAACGTCAAATCGAGTTGAAAGTTTTCACACAGACGTATTCTTAATAACAATACACGAATCAATTGTCATAACTCATATTTACTAAATAATTAATTGATTCATCATACTTAATTAATTGATGTTTTATATGGGAATCGATAAAACACCCACTTTCGAACGTCGAATTGAGCTGAAAGTTTTCACACAGACGTATTCTTAATGACAATACATGAATCAGTTGTCATATTTACTAAATAATCAATTAAACCATCATAATTAATTAATCGATATTCGATATATATTCGATTGTAAGATTCTTTAAGACTAAAAAGTATAAAATAATATTACATGAAAAAAATATTTTTTTTTAACAACGCTTATATTTAAATGCACTAAAAAGTAAAAAATAAATTTATGCCCAACAAATGTTTGCCTCACTCGGAAAATAAAAGCGTTGGGCGCTTTCGGTATTGACATAAATTGCAGTACTCTGCTGTTTATGCAGGGAAAGCGCCCAACGCTTTTATTTTCCGAGTGAGGTAAAAATTTGTTGGGCGAAAATTTATTTTTTACTTTTTAGTGCATTTAAATATAAGCGTTGTTTAAAAAAAAAAAAAATGTTTCATGTAATATCATTTCACGTTTGGTCGCGATGTGGTCCTCAGATGGGCGTGGCGATCTTTACGTGCGTGTGTCCCAGAATTCATCGGATTACTAATCTCGCTCAGCCAACAGTAATCCAAGTGTTCCAATATTCATACTAGATGGCTTATTAGACGTTCCAGAATCAATCCCAAGCTAATCCCACTCTCATCCAACCGAAACCATTTTTAACCGAGATTTCTCGGATTAGGCCTACTTGTGGCGCGAGTTTGAATTGATTTATTGTTACAGTAGAGTTTAACTAAAACCTTTTAGACCTGTAATATCAACCTTGTCATTTGTCACAAACAAAGTTAGCAGATTAAAAAAAAGACAGTAGACGTTTTTATTTTACTAGACGGTTCAATGTGTAATCAATGGTTGTCCCTTATTTAAATTTTGGAGAAAGGGGCTTTTAAACAGCTTAAGAACAGCTGTAATAGACGTTTGAAGTTGTGTGCTTCTTCAATTGAAATTGTAAATGGATAAGACCATTGTCATAATACAAATGATGTCTGGATAGTGTTACGAGAGTCGTGTGTCAGGATTTTAATCAATTTCGTTGGATTATCGTACAGCTAGAGTATCTAATTCTCTTACATTACCTTTAAAATATGATATATTTGACCCCCCTGCTATCTTGGAGACCGGAATGTGTTTCTTTCAACTATTCATTTTTGATAAAATGTGTTTATTTACTAAAACTCTTGGATTTAATATAGACTAGGAAAACGCTCCGCGTTGACAGATGAGCGATTTTTTTCAATGTATCAAATCAAATAAATCATTTGCATATCATATTACTCTTTAAAAAAAAAAAAATACCTTTATATTAAACATATGATTTTCTTACAAGATGGCGGATCAAGTTACAACCTTATAACTTAAGTATATTATTTCTTGATATGTTGCTAATAAATGCACGAAATATTATTTAAATCCGTTCAGAAGTTTTCTTTAAAGAAATTAAAACCTTCAAGTTGATGGATTTCCGCATAATTTCATTCGACCGTGGTCTACTCAATGGGCTCTAATTCATAAACTATTAAACCTATCAGTGTATCAAAAACTCCATAATGTAGATACAGACTATATCTAAAATGTAATATTAATTAATCATACAATAACCCGCTTTTAAATCATAATAAAGGCTTTTTTATTTGTCGACCAAGTTCTTTGTTAACATTTGCATGTTTGCCGTGAAGGTCATTAAATATAACACGTCATTGTAGCCATTCTATGATTGATATCAAAATTCCAAATACTTAGTAAGAAAGGTCTGACTGCGTAAGCCATTTCGGTAGCATACTATGTGCATCTAACTTCAATGGTCCGCAAATGCGAATCATATCGGTGGAACACTGTAAACACGAAGAAAATTACTGCTGTAAATAAACAATGTTTGTTTATAACATGGCGGTTAAAGCTACAATTTTGAAACTGTTGTCGAGTGTTAGTATTATCAATGTAGACTTACATTTAAAAAAATTATTTATATCGGTGTGTAAGTATTAATATAATTAAATAAATAACAAAACATGTGTTTCAGTTGTTAATTTTTTGTAGGTTGGCATCTTACGTCATTGTAGCCATTCTATTACAGCTATTGAGATTCCAAATAATAATGAGAAAGGTATGATTGCGTACGGTATTTTTGTGTTTACTTTGTGCATCTAACTGCAATAGTTCGCAAATGCGAATCATATCGCTGGAACACTGTAAAAATGAAGAAATTATTGTAGTAAATAAACAATATTTTTTTATAACATGGCGGATGAACTTACAATTTTGAAACTATTGTCAAATGTTGGTACCGTTGATGTCAATCTACAAGTGAAACATTATTAAAATCCGTTTGTAAGTTTTCATTTAATTAAATAAATAAACAAATTTTATTTTTCAGTTATTAATTTTTTGTAGGTTGGCATCTTGACGAATTTTGCTGGTTATGTTAACAGCATCGAGTTTAGTAGTCACAAACGTTGCCCGAAAATTTCAGCCAAATACGTTAAGCCGTTTGACCTGTGCGCGACGAACAAAATTTAGCGCACATACAGACACACACACAGACATAGCGCCGATCGAGTTGTATGGAAAGATTCACTCCGCTTCGCTACGCTCATCTAACTAGGAAAACGCTCCGCGTTGCCAGATGAGCGAGTTTTTTTTAGTGTACTAGGAAAACGCTCCGCGTTGGCAGATGAGCGATTTTTTTCAATGTATCAAATCAAATAAATCATTTGCATTGCATATCATATTACTCTTAAAAAAAAAAATACCTTTATAATAAACATATGATTTTTTTACAAGATGGCGGATCAAGTTACAACCTTATAACTTAAGTATATTATTTCTTGATATGTTGCTAATAGATGCACGAAATATTATTCAAATCCGTTAAGAAGTATTCTTTAAAGAAATTAAAACCTTCAAGTTGATGGATCTCCGCATAATTTCATTCGACCGTGGTCTACTCAATAGGCTCTAATTCATAAACTATTAAACCTATCAGTGAATGGAAAGTTCCATGATGTAGATACAGACTATACCTAAAATGAAATATTGTTTAATCATACAATAACTGCGTTTAAATCATAATAAAAGCTTTTTAATTTGTCTTCAAAGTTCGTTGTTATTTTCTGCATTTTTGCCGTGAAAGTCATAAAACATAACACGTCATTGTAGCTATTCTATGATAGCTATCAACATTCCAAATACATAGTGAGAAAGGTCTGACTGCGTAAGCCATTTCGGCAGCATACTATGTGCAATGTGCATCTAACTTCAAATGTCCGCAAATGCGAATCATATCGGTGGAACACTGTAAAAATGAAGAAAATTATAGCCGTAAATAAACAATATTAATTTATAAAATGGCGGTTATAGCTACAATTTTGAAACTGTTGTCGAGAGTTGGTACTATTGATCTGGACTTACATATAAAAATTTATTTATATCGGTGTGTAAGTTTTAATTTAATTAAATAAATAACAAAACATGTGTTTTAGTTGCTACTTTTTTGTAGGTTGGCATCTTACGTCATTGTAGACATTCTATGACAGCTATCGAAATTCCAAATAATAGTGCATAGGTATTGTTGCGTACGCTATGTTTTGGTGTATACTATGTGCATCTAACTGCAATAGTCCGCAAATGCGAATCATATCGGTGGAACACTGTAAAAATGAAGAAATTAATAGTCCTAAATAAACAATATTTTTTTATAAAATGGCGGTTGAAGCTACAATTTTGAAACTATTGTCAAGTGTTGGTACTATTGATGTGGACCTATATATAAAAAAAAATTGATATCCGTGTGTAAGTTTCGATTAGATTAAATTAATAAAAAAAATGTTTTTCATTAACTCATTTTTTGTAGGTTGGCATCTTACGTCATTGTAGCCTTTTTATGACAGCTATCGAGATTCCAAATAATAATGAGAAAGGTATAATTGCGTACGCTATTTTTGTGTTTATTATGTGCATCTAACTACAAAGATCCGCAAATGCGAATGATATCGGTGGAACACTGTAAAAATGAAAAAAATAGTACCGTAAATAAACAATATTTTTTTATGAGAAGACGGGTAAACTTACAAAATTTGAAACTATTGTCAAGTGTTGAAACTATTAATATTAACCTACAAGTGAAACAATTAAAATCCGTGAGTAAGTTTTAATTTAATTAAATAAATAAACAAATTTTATTTTTCAGAAATTAATTTTTTGTAGGTTGGCATCCTGACGAATTTTGCTGGTTATGTTAACAGCATCGAGTTTAGTAATCACGGGTGTTGACCGAAAATGTCAGCCAAATCCGTCAAGCCGTTTGACCTGTGCGCGACGAACAAAATTTAGCGCACATACAGACACACACACACACACACACACACACACACACACACAGACATAGCGCCGATCGAGTTGTATGGAAAGATTCACTCCGCTTCGCTACGCTCATCTAATTAAAGCAAACAAATCTTTTGAATATCATATTACCTACTCTTTAAAAAAAAAAAAAACTTTATAATAAACATATGATTTTTTTACAAGATGGCGGATCAAGTTACAACCTTATAACTTAAGCAGATTATTACTTGATATGTTGCTAATAAATGCACAAAATATTATTAAAATCCGTTAAGAAGTTTTCTTTAAAGAAATTAAAACCTTCACGTTGATGGATTTTCGCATAATTTCATTCGACCGTGGTCTACTCAATAGGCTCTAATTCATAAACTATTAAACCTATTAGTGTATGGAAAATTCCATAATGTAGATACAGACTTTATCTTAAATGTAATATTAATAAATCATACAATAACCCGCTTTTTAATCATAATAAAAGCTTTTTAATTTGTCGACCAAGTTCGTTGTTAACATTTGCATGTTTGCCGTGAAGGTCATTAAATATAACACGTCATTGTAGCCATTCTATGATAGCTATCAAAAATCCAAATACATAGTGAGAAAGGTCTGACTGCGTAAGCCATTTCGGCGGCATACTATGTACATCTAGCTCCAATGGTCCGCAAATGCGAATCATATCGGTGGAACACTGTAAAAACGAAGAAAATGTCTGCCGTAAATAAACAATATTTGTTTATAACATGGCGGTTAAAGCAACAATTTTGAAACTAATGTCGAGTGTTGGTAGTATTTATGTGGACCTACATATAAAATATCATATATATCCGTTTGTAAGTTTTAATTTAAATAAATAAATAACAAAACACGTGTTTCAGTTGTTAATTTTTTGTAGGTTGGCATCTTATGTCATTGTAGCCATTTTATGACACCTATCGAGATTCCAAATAAAAGTGCATGGGTATTGTTACGTACGCTATTTTAAGTTTATACTATGTGCATCTAATTGCAAAAGTCCGCAAATGCGAATCATATCGGCGGAACACTGAAAAAATGAAGAAATTATTGTTGTAAATAAACAATATTTTTTATAACATGGCGGATAAACGTACAATTTTGAAATGATTGTCAATTGTTTGTACGGTTTATATAAACCTACATGAGAAACATTATTTAAATCCGTTGGTAAGTTTTCATTTAATTAAATAAATAAACACATTTTATTTTTCAGTAATTAATTTTTTGTAGGTTGGCATCTTGACGAATTTTGCTGGTTATGCTAACAGCATCGAGTTTAGTGGTCACAAATCATGACCGAAATTTTCAGCCAAATATGTCAAGCCGTTTGACCTGTGCGCGACGAACAAAATTTAGCGCACAGACATACAGACATACATACATACACACAGACAAAGCGCCGATCGAGTTGTATGGAGAGATTCACTCCGCTTCGCTACGCTCATCTAACTAGGAAAACGCTCCACGTTGCCAGATGAGCGATTTTTTTTTTTTTTTTAGTAAATTAAATAAATATTTTGCATATCATACACCGCTTAAAAAATATACTTTGATAACAAACATATGATTTTTTTACAAGATGGCGGTTTACGTTACAATCTTAGAATTTGTGTATATTATTTCCCGATATGTTGCTAATAATTACACAAAATATTATTCAAATCCGTTTAAAATTTTTCTTTAAATAAATTAAAACCTCCAAGTTGATTTTTCAATGGATTTCCGCATAATTTCATTCGACCGTGGTCTACTCAAAAGGCTCTAATTAATAAACTATTAAAGTTATCTGTGTATATAAAACTCCACAATGTAGATACTGGCTAGATCTAAAATGTGATAGTGTTTTATTATACAATAACCGCATTTAAATCATTATAAAAGCTTTTTAATTTGTCTACAAAGTTCGTTGTTAACATTTGCATTTTTGCCGTGAAAGTCATTAAACATAACACGCCATTGTTGCCATTCTATTAACGTTATCGAAATTCCAAAAGTAGTTTTAGAAAGGTCTTTTTGTACACGCCATTCGCCATGCATAGTATGTGCATCTTACTTCAATGGTCCTCAAATGAGAATCGTATAAGTGGAGCACTGTTAAGAAACCAATGTAAGTTCCCGTAAATAGAAACTAAATATTTTTTTACTAAATGGCGGTTAAAGTTATAGTTCCAAAACTTTTATCCGGTGTCGACATTGTAAGTTTCAATATTTATTTAAAACATTATTTAAATCTGTTCATAAGTTTCAATAAAACAAAAATAAAACTGTATTTTTTTCACTAATTAATTTTTTGCAGGTTGGCATCTTGACGGATTTTGCTGATTATGTTAACAGCATCTAGTTTAGTGGTCACAAATGTTGACCGAAAATTTCAGCCAAATCCGTCAAGCCGTTTGACCTGTGCGCGACGAACAAAATTTAGCGCACATACAGACACACACACACACAGACAAAGCGCCGATCGAGTTGTATGGAGAGATTCACTCCGCTTCGCTGCGCTCATCTAATTAACTAGGAAAACGCTCCGCGTTGACAGATGAGCGTTTTTTTTTCAATGTATCAAATCAAATAAATCATTTGCATATCATATTACTCTTTAAAAAAAAAAATACCTTTATAATAAACATATGATTTTTTTACAAGATGGCGGATCAAGTTACAACCTTATTACTTAAGTATATTATTTCTTGATTTGTTGCTAATAAATGCACGAAATATTATTTAAATCCGTTAAGAAGTTTTCTTTAAAGAAATTAAAACCTTCAAGTTGATGGATTTCCGCATAATTTCATTCGACCGTGGTCTACTCAATAGGCTCTAATTCATAAACTATTAAACCTATCAGTGTATGGAAAGTTCCATAATGTAGATACAGACTATATCTAAAATGTTATATTAATAATTCATACAATAACCCGCTTTTAAATCATAATAAAAGCTTTTTAATTTGTCGACCAAGTTCGTTGTTTACATTTGTATGTTTGCCGTGAAGGTCTTAAAACATAACACGTCATTGTAGCCATTCTATGATAGCTATCAAAATTCCAAATACATAGTGAGAAAGGTCTGACTGCGTAAGCCATTTCGGCAGCATACTATGTGCATCCAACTTTAACGGTCCGCAAATGCGAAGCATATCGGTGGAACACTGTAAAAACGAAGAAAATTACTGCCGTAAATAAACAATATTTGTTTATAACATGGCGGTTAAAGCTACAATTTTGAAACTGTTGTCAAGTGTTGGTACTATTGATGTGGACCTACATATAAAAAATCATTAATATCCTTGTGTAAGTTTTAATTAAAATAAATAAATAACAAAACACGTGTTTCAGTTGTTAATTTTTTGTAGGTTGGCATCTAATGTCATTGTAGCCATTCTATGACAGCTATCGAAATTCCAAATAATAATCCAGAGGTATTGTTACGTACGCTATTTTTGGTGTATACTATGTGCATCTAATTGCAAAAGTCCGCAAATGCGAATCATATCGGCGGAACACTGTACAAATGAAGAAATTATTGTTGTAAATAAACAATATTTTTTCATAACATGGCGGATAAACGTACAATTTTGAATTTATTGTCAATTGTTGGTACTGTTGATATAAACCTACATGTGAAACATTATTTAAATCCGTTTGTAAGTTTTCATTTAATTAAATAAATAAACAAATTTTATTTTTCAGTTATTAATTTTTTGTAGGTTGGCATCTTGACGAATTTTGCTGGTTATGTTAACAGCATCGAGTTTAGTAGTCACAAATGTTGACAGAAATTTTCAGCCAAATACGTCAAGCCGTTTGACCTGTGCGCGACGAACAAAATTTAGCGCACATACATACAGACATACATACATACAGACATACATACACACAGACAAAGCGCCGATCGAGTTGTATGGAGAGATTCACTCCGCTTCGCTACGCTCATCTAACTAGGAAAACGCTCCGCGTTGCCAGATGAGCGATTTTTTTTCTTTTAACTAGGAAAACGCTCCGCGTTGTAAGATGAGCGATTTTTTTCAATGTATCTAATCAAATAAATCATTTGCATATCATATTACTCTTTAAAAAAAATACCTTTATAATAAACATATGATTTTTTTACAAGATGGCGGATCACGTTACAACCTTATAACTTAAGTATATTATTCCTTGATATGTTGCTAATAAATGCACGAAATATTATTTAAATCCGTTAAGAAGTTTTCTTTAAAGAAATTAAAACCTTTAAGTTGATGGATTTCCGCATAATTTCATTCGACCGTGGTCTACTCAATAGGCTCTAATTCATAAACTATTAAACCTATCAGTGTATGGAAAGTTCCATAATGTAGATACAGACTATATCTAAAATGTAATATTGTTTAATCAAACAATAACTCGTATTTAACTATACTAATAGCTTTTTAAATTGTCGACCAAGTTTGTTGTTATTTTCTGCATGTTTGCCGTGAAAGTCATAATAAAACATAACACGTCATTGTAGCCATTCTATGATAGCTATCAAAATTCCAAATACATAGTGAGAAAGGTCTGACTGCGTAAGCCATTCCTGCAGCATACTATGTGCATCTAATTTCAATGGTCCCCAAATGCGAATCATATCGGTGGAAGACTGTTAAAATGAAGAAAATGTCTGCCGTAAATAAACAATATTTTTCTATAACATGGCCGTTAAAGCTAAAATTATGAAACTACTGTCGAGTGTTAGAATCATTGATGTGAACCTACAAGCAAAACATTATTTTCATCCGTGTGCAAATGGTTTTTTAATTCATTAAATTAAAAAAACATGTTTTTCAATTATTAATGTTTTGTAGGTTGGCATCTTACGTCATTGTACCCATTCTATGACAGCTATCGAGATTCCAAATAAAACTGAACATGTATAATTACGTACGCTATGTTTGGTGTAACATATGCACATCTAACTGCAATAGTCGGCAAATGCGAATCATATCGGTGGAACACTGTAAAAATGAAGAAATTATTGTAGTAAATAAACAATATTTTTTTATAACATGGCGGATGAATTTACAATTTTGAAACTTTTGTCAAGTGTTGGTATTGATGATGTGAATCTACAAATGAAACATTATTTAAATCCGTTTGTAAGTTTAAAGGTAATTAAATAAATAAACAAATTAGTTTTTTCAGTAATTATTTTTTTGTAGGTTGGCATCTTGACGAATTTTGCTTGTTATGTTAACAGCATCGAGTTTAGTTGTCACAAATGTTGACAGAAATTTTTAGCCAAATACGTCAAGCCGTTTGACCTGTGCGCGACGAACAAAATTTAGCGCACATACAGACATACAGACATACATACATACATACATACACACAGACAAAGCGCCGATCGAGTTGTATGGAGAGATTCACTCCGCTTCGCTGCGCTCATCTAACTAGGAAAACGCTCCGCGTTGCCAGATGAGCGAGTTGGTTCAATGTTTTAAAGCAAACAAATCTTTTGAATATCATATTTCTCTTTTTAAAAAAAAAATACCTTTATAATGAACATATGATTTTTTTACAAGATGGCGGAGCAAGTAACAACCTAATTACTTGTGTATATTATTTCTCGATATGTTGCTTATAAATGCACGAAATATTATTTAAATCCGTTACGAAGTTTTCTTTAAAGAAATTAAAACCTTCAAGTTGATGGATTTCCGCATAATTTCATTCGACCGTGGTCTACTCAATAGGCTCTAATTCATAAACTATTAAACCTATCAGTGTATGGAAAGTTCCATAATGTAGATACAGACTATATCTAAAATGTAATATTGTTTAATTAAACAATAACTCGCATTTAAACTATAATAATAGCTTTTTAAATTGTCGACCAAGTTTGTTGTTATTTTCTGCATGTTTGCCGTGAAAGTCATAAAACATAACACGTCATTGTAGCCATTCTATAATAGCTATCAAAATTCCAAATACATAGTGAGAAAGGTCTGACTGCGTAAGCCATTTCGGCAGCATACTATGTCCATCTAGCTTCAATGGTCCGCAAATGCGAATCATATCGGTGGAACACTGTAAAAATGAAGCCAGATATAGCTGAAAATAAACAATATTTTTTTACAACATGGCGGTTAAAGCTGAAATTTTGAAACTGTTGTCGAGTGTTGGTACTATTGATGTGAACTTACATATAAAAAAAGTACTTATATCGGCGTGTAAGTTTTAATTTAATTAAATAAATAACAAAACATGTGTTTCAGTTGTTAATTTTTTGTAGGTTGGCATCTTACGTCATTGTAGCCATTCTATGACATCTATCGAAATTCCAAATAATAATGCATAGGTATGGTTACGCACGCTATGTTTGGTGTATACTATGTGCGTCTAACTGTAATAGTCCGCAAATGCAAATCATATCGGTGGAACACTGTATTAATGAAGAAAGTAATGTCGTAAATAAACAATATTTTTTTAAAACATGGCGGATAACCTTACAATTTTGAAACTGTTGTCAAGTGTTGGGACCGTTGATGTGAACTTACAAGTAAAACATCATTAAAATCCGTTTGTAAGTTTTCATTTTATTAAATAAATAAACAAATTTTATTTTTCAGTAATTAATTTTTTGTAAGTTGGCATCTTGACGAATTTTGCTGGTTATGTTAACAGCATCGAGTTTAGTAGTCACAAACGTTGCCCGAAAATTTCAGCCAAATACGTCAAGCCGTTTGACCTGTGCGCGACGAACAAAATTTAGCGCACATACATACATACATACGTACACACAGACAAAGCGCCGATCGAGTTGTATGGAAAGATTCACTCCGCTTCGCTACGCTCATCTAATAAATCAAATATATATTGTGCATATCATACACCGCTTAAAAAATATACTTTTATAACAAACATATGATTTTTTTACAAGATGGTGGTTTAAGGTACAAAATTAGAATTTGTGTATATTATTTCCCGATATGTTGCTAATAATTACACGAAATATTATTTAAATCCGTTAAGAGGACGAAGGCATTAGCCGCTCCGCGCGACTCTACCCAGAGATCGCGCCACCGTGGAACGGCACATTGGCGGTTGTAGGTGCGATGCGGAGAGGCGCGGGGTACGGTAAAGCACTCGAGGGGAGGCAAGGCGGCGTAGTGGGAAAGCATGAGTCACGTGTCCGTGCGGTATATCGTTAGGCGGTGCCGCGGCCGCGCAACCTAATGGCGTTTTCCACTGGGCCGCACTGAGTGCGCCCTGAAACGTCACAGTCACGTGATGCACGGCACCAGTGTTGCCTCAGTGCAAATCCCAGTGGAACATATTTATTTTTTCAGTGCAACAAATTGGCGGTAAAAGTGATAAAAATCAAGATGTTTAAACGATATGAAAGGCATTTTAGAGGATAACAAAGCAACTTAACTCAAGTTACTGCAGCTAGAAGGTACAGTCGTTAACTAGGCTATATAAGAAGTACTAGAAATTTAGTTCCATTAAATAGCCTAGGTAAAGGGTAAACATAACCTCAAACTTAATAACGCCGTACTGCGTCTGTATCAGAATAGTGGTAAACAATATCTTCCAGCAGTGTTTTTATGTTTGGTTTAAATGTTGGTTCGATTTTAGCTTCACTATCTGACGAAAATACTTGGCAGTTTCATTTCCGCGTACAATTTTCCCGCGTCTGTGGCCGCCATATTTGCACTGAAAATACCGCACTGACCCCCGAAGCCAGTGCGGCTCAGTGCGCACTCGAGTGCACTGCGTCAGTGCAAGTTCGCCAGTGGAATACGCGAAACCCGCACGAGTGCAATTTATCGTTACCAGTGGAACGTGCGACTCGCACTGAGTGCGCACCAGTGCGGCCAGTGGAAAACGCCATTAGTTATTTCCTGATCAAGTTACACGGCGGTAAAATGCAAACTCAAAGAGAGTTGTTGGTATAGGGACAATAATTGTAAATCATGACTATCTGTGACGTACTAAGGGCTATGATTATTATTATAATTATTATTATTATTATTATTATTATTATTATTATTATTATTATTATTATTATTATTATTATTATTATTATTATTATAATTTTTTTTTTTTTATTATTATTATTGCTATGCTACTATTGTTTTCACTGATTAATCACAGGTTATCGATCCCTGGTCCGATTGTCATTTCATTACACATCACAGTCACAGTCACACAACAGTATCTAGGTAGTCTAAAACAAACCCGCTCTCCGCGCATCCAGGATCAGGATGCGTGGTCTGGCAGTCATTTCATTTGACATAAATCACACAACAGTATCTAGGCTAGTCTGGGACAAACCCGCTCTCCGCGCATCCAGGAGCAGGATGCGTGGTCTGACAGTCATGACATTACACATCACAGTCACACAACAGTATCTAGGCTAGTCTGGGACAAACCCGCTCTCCGCGCATCCAGGAGCAGGATGCGTGGTCTGACAGTCATGACATTACACATCACAGTCACACAACAGTATCTAGGCTAGTCTGGGACAAACCCGCTCTCCGCGCATCCAGGAGCAGGATGCGTGGTCTGACAGTCATGACATTACACATCACAGTCACACAACAGTATCTAGGCTAGTCTGGGACAAACCCGCTCTCCGCACATCCAGGAGCAGGATGCGTGGTCTGACAGTCATGACATTACACATCACAGTCACACAACAGTATCTAGGCTAGTCTGGGACAAACCCGCTCTCCGCGCATCCAGGAGCAGGATGCGTGGTCTGACAGTCATGACATTACACATCACAGTCACACAACAGTATCTAGGCTAGTCTGGGAAAAACCCGCTCTCCGCGCATCCAGGAGCAGGATGCGTGGTCTGACAGTCATGACATTACACATCACAGTCACACAACAGTATCTAGGCTAGTCTGGGACAAACCCGCTCTCCGCACATCCAGGAGCAGGATGCGTGGTCTGACAGTCATGACATTACACATCACAGTCACACAACAGTATCTAGGCTAGTCTGGGACAAACCCGCTCTCCGCACATCCAGGAGCAGGATGCGTGGTCTGACAGTCATGACATTACACATCACAGTCACACAACAGTATCTAGGCTAGTCTGGGACAAACCCGCTCTCCGCGCATCCAGGAGCAGGATGCGTGGTCTGACAGTCATTCAATAGGGAATGTGCATGAATTTGCTTTAGCTCTAAAGGTACGTGGAAAATATTGTTATTCATCTAAAGACATCACAAACCTAATTTTAAAGTTTTAAAATTAATTCATTATGCTTCTATACATGTTCAAAGATTTTGATTATCTGTTTCCCGCACTATTATTTTTAAACGGTATGTGACGTCACAATCCATGAAAATCACTGCTTATATGAATGACTTTGCATATAACCTCCTTGGAATTCGCCACCGCCTCCTAGACGAAACAATCAAATTTTCAAGGTTATCAAGCTAACCTTGTCAAAATTTTTACTCAAGCCGTTGTCAAGTCTGCTTCAGATGAATAACAACACCCAATATTTACTGATATTCTATGAAAATAGGTTTGGTATAAAGTAATTGGGCTTCAAAATTTATTACTAGGCGTACTAGACATTAATTCGATTTTATATGATTATGGATATGATAATTTACAAATAAGCGTTATTGTATTTATCATTTTATGATTGGTTGATTGCTGATATAGGCCGGACGCCGTAACAAAGAAGGTTGTGTCGTCACAACTAATTACTCTGGCCGGCGTAGTGATGTGGACGTTTACGCAGTGATCATCCGCGCACTATACCTGTCAGAGAGAAAATACACTGATCGGCAAGGCGGTGTTAGAAAATACTAGCTTTGGTAGGCCGTGACTTAAAAATACTAACATCAAGAAAGCTTTGACGCCTGTGTGTTGCTAGGATACTTGATGTATTTCTTTGTCATTTGATGGTCTGTTGTCTTTATTGCCGTTTCGTGTTTGACAGAAGTTGAGTTCACGTGGGGAAGTAATGGCGGCGTTTTACGCCCGTGTTCGATTGATTTACCCTGTAATATTATTTATGAAAATTTATTACCGATATCAAGAAACATTGACACTGAAAACATTACTCGGGATCTTTCAGAGTGGTCATATGCGTTCCCTGTGCCTTTAGGGTACGACAGTAGCTTTGTTCATCTGTGTCAACTATCTCAACTTTTAGTTGAGGTGGAAGTAAAATGGCGTTCATCTGTACCACCAACTCAACCTCAACTGTGTTTTTCTGAGTCCACCTATTGGAGAATTAACTCCACCTTTTCCACCCAGGTGAGAGGTAGTTGAGATAGTGGAGGTAAAATAACGCGCGAAATTTATCAAAATACAAACATGGCTGCCGAGTTGAAACAGTATATGCTACGCCGTGAAAGTAATTTACCCATCATTTGTGAAGGACACTATGGTTGGAATTCATAGTCGGCCCCTACACCTAGGGGCACCCATTGTTGCTATGGATTTGTTTTGTTTATGGGAAATAACATGGAAACAACTGTTACCTTAGTAACAATGGGCGCCCCTAGGTGTAGGGGCCGACTATGAATTCCAACCTAAGTGTTTACCTGCGTGGGTAAGTATTGGAATTGATTCAACATGATATGAGATTAAAATAGGCTACAATCGTAGGCCTAGTTACCTTTGGCAATTGGCTGCACCTGTTACTAAGACTTTTTTTAGGTTAGGTCTAGTAGCTAGCTTTTATTTAAAATGAGGTGTAGGCCTACACGTTTATTTATAAAATACACACTTTTCCCATCACTAATAAATATAGCCTATTTGTAGTACTAGGGTCTAGGTGAATTAGGTAACAGATTGAGAAAAGATACGTAGTAATGCAGTAGCCTAACACAAGTAGGCCTAGCCTAGACCTAGTGGCATAATATTCATGGAGTTATTATTTATTCTTTGTAGATACAAATGAAGAAATTTGAATCACGATCGTCACAAATTCCTTGTCACTGTACTAGGGTACTAAGTTTTTACAGAAATTTGGTATGCAATTTCGAAGATTTCTCCATAATTCCTGTATTACATCTAAAAGGAAATCATCTGAAGCCGATGATTCAGATGTTGAAACTGACAGCGAATCTTAATCTGAAGATTGAGCCGCTTCTAACATTTCTCTCACCAAGTCAGTTTCTAGATCACGCGCCATTTTTAAGTCAAACTGCACTCACGTCGTTCATCTGTCTTTGGTTGAGAAGCATCCACTACTTCCACCTATGACGTCATACTCCTTCCACCTCCACTCATTTTTACATGGGACGGGTGGACACAAATGAACAAAGCTAATATGCAGACAGACAAAGCAATTGACAAAGGTAGGTCGTCCGTAGCTGTTCCTTCTTCATATCTTCATGCCTAGCATGATGGGACGGAACTACTTTAAATTTTCCCAAACATAATTAAGCAATTGTTAATTTATAAGTGAATATAATAAATTAGATAATAAGAAACTAAAGTTTATTCCTGCATAATTAAACCGCAAACACATACCAAGAAGGAGAAAAATAGCATTTAATCCAGGGCCCATGTCCACCAACCTATGAAATAACAATACATGTTTACTTCTGGTAAGACAATGAGTAGTAGTCTACATTTAAGTTGGTATTACAAGGTGTGAGGTCACTTGCTATTACATCATCCGTGACGACACAACCTTCTTTGTTACGGCGTCCGGCCTATACATAGCAGGTGACGTATGCCCCGTTTTTCCCGCCATAAATATGTGTGAAACTTTCAGCTCGTTTTTATAAATGAAACTTTATTCTATGTCATCGAAATAAAATATGTTTGTATTCAGGAAGTCAATCCTAATCTAGTAAAATGCTAAAAAAAAATCATGCATATTCCCCATTACACATCACAGTCACACAACAGTATCTAGGCTAGTCTAGAACAAACCCGCTCTCCGCGCATCCAGGAGCAGGATGCGTGGTCTGACAGTCATTTCATTACACATCACAGTCACACAACAGTATCTATAGGCTAACAGATAATAGAAAAATAAAATTGAAGTAAAAGGGACAGAAGTATCAGTGAACAGTTTACGGGATAGGGCAATTTGCTAACAATCGAGACAAATAGGACACTTCAGTCCAGGGACACCTTCTCTTTTCAGCGGGGGTTTTATACGGTACTTTTAATAAGAAGTGACGAGGTGACGATAGATAGATAGATGGATAATGGTCTTTATTGAAGGCGGGATTAAGGCCAGCTAGGCCTTATCTTCCATCCAACGTTTTAACAAATAATACATTTTTGATACAGACAATAAACAATATACAGTAGTACAACAATATTAATAATATAAGGATAAGTGTACGAACATTAAACTTCTCAATACATATACTAAAATACAAACTCATAATGAGAAACAAAAAATTAATTGCAATTAAGGTTAACCATTCATTCGAAAACTGTATTATAGTTTAATTTAAAGTTAGCGACAACATTATAGAATATAATAATAACGCAGTAATTATTTTATCAGTGTCTACGATCATTCATACATATCATTTTAACAAAACAAACAAACAACCCACGAAACACAAGTACCTCCTTATGATGTACTTTTTACATCCTAAAAAGGAAGCTAGGATGTTCTAAGGTGGTCCTTTTTTGAGCCTTTCTTGTGCTTTTTGAGGTCCCATTGACCAACCTAATTTCAATCTTTATTACCTCCTTAGCACCACCTTTTTAGGACCTCTTTAGGAGGTAAAAAGAGGCATTTATGATGTAAAAAGGAGTTCCTTTTTTGTGCCTTTTAACGGTCTTTCTACCTCCTTTTATGTACAAAATTGGACCTTCTTAGGAGGTAAAAAAGAGGCCTTAAGGATGTAAAAATAACCTCTTTTTTTGTGCTTTTTGACGGTATTTTTTACCTCCTTTTATGTACAAAATTTGACCTTTTTAGGTGGTCAAAGAGAGGCCGTTAGGAGGTAAAAATAACTTCTTTTTTGATGCTTTTTGACGTATTTTTAAGGAGCTCCTTTATGCTCAAGAAAGAATGAGGATCACTTGCAAAGGAACATGCACGCAGTTCAGAATAATTTAACCACCAGATCAGAATTATTGTTCAGTTAGCTAAAGCTTTATTTCAAAACTGGACCAATAGCCATGCAGAATCATTATAGTACACACAGTACCTAAAAAAACATTTGAAAACAATTCCCAAAAATACAGTCGCCCTTTAATTTAAATTTCAAGGGACCCTAAAAATTCGTGTGCATGTGCGTGTGCGTGTGCGTGTGCGTGTGTGTGTACACCGACAATATAATTCTAAACACAAATTTTGAGATGGATAATTATAACTAATCCTGCGATTTCATCGAAAGTGTCAAGAGGAGCACGGCTGTCCGTTGTGACAGTTTCTGTGCTTGCACCTCGAGTCTTTTCGGAAAATAGTCTTGAAACGAGGAGCTCTGTTTCCTCCGAGACATTTTTGACTGGAAAGTAGAAAAAAATAGTATTTTAAATTGTATTCACTAGGCGTTGGTTGCCTGGACTTGAAACTATACTATGATACATTACGTAAGCGTACTTACCTCGTCACTGATTGAGGAGTTAATGGTGGCTATCTCTCTACACCCCACTCAACACGAATTATTAAATTAAACAAAAACTTCACTTGTGCCTGTTGCCTGTATTGTCACACTATGCGACCGCCGATTGCGAGACTCAGACAATGACTCAATATTAAATATGTGTTTGGCTGGACCTATGGGCATGGCATGTGGGTGGCGGGGTCAGATTTTAGAGCGGAAAGGGTCAGATACGTGCGTCAACTTGAATGAATTGTGGTATTGTTTCTAAAAGTGCACACGGTCACACCGCCTCGCTATGTGGCGAGTCAGCAAGTGTCAAGTGATATGTATTCCATTCCTTGCCTTGTTCGATAGTGTGAGTGTGGTTTCACATCCAGCCAGGGCCCCATGCCCGCCAAGAACAGCTGAGATGTTGGTAGAAAAATATAATTATAGATCGATGCGTGTATTTTTAACAAAAACAAATGTCTAATGTAAACGGTCATTTTCCATGTTTCCTTTGCAAAGGGGGGGGGGGGGGGGGTTGTCCCCCCCAATGTTCTGAATATGTTCTGAATACTTTTTTTTTTGAAAAACAGTTTTTTTTTTTTTTGAGAAAAAGTATCTCAAAAGGAAGGAAAAAGAGTGTAATGAAAAGGACGTGTTCGAGGAATAATTTGAATAGTCTAAATATTTCTTATGGTACTAAAAAGGAAGTGAAAAGGTTGTTAAAAATAGGTACTAATTCTGCTTACGTAAAGAGGACTTATTAAGACATACTTCAGCGGTCCTTTTTACGTACTTGTAAGGAGAGCCTAAATAGGAGTAAATAAGTCTTTAAAAAGGAGTTTCTGTTAAAACATAACTCCGTTAACAACTTAATAGGTAGAACATGAAAGAAGCATGTATGTTTAACTATATGTACAGATAAATCAAAATATCGCGTTCTTAGATACTTACAAAGAGGTCATAAAAGGAAGGGAAAAGTATGTACTTAAACAATCCTAAAAAGGTCACGCTAAAAAGGAAGAGAAAAGACTGTGGAAAAAATGTAATTTCTTCTTCCTTAAAAGGAGGTCCTTATTACAAAAGACTTAGGCCGTACTTTTTACATACTTTTTAGGAGAGCCTAATTAGGAAGCAATAAGTCTTAAACTAGGAGGGACTTAGGAGGTACTGTGTTTCCTGGGAAAAGAAGCAGGAAAACAGGAAACAAGCTTATCATTCATACACACCCCATTCATACGGCAACAAGAAAGTTTTACGAAATTTTAGTCAATAATATATAGCTTTATACGAGAGAGAGAGAGAAAGAGAGAGAGAGAGATAGAGAGAGAGAGAGAGAGAGAGAGAGAGACCGCGCTGAGCAACAAACATTTGCGCCGAAAAGCAGTCGGGCCACCTGCATGTGTGCAGCGTGGCTGTCGAAGCTTGTTGGCCAACTTCCCCTCCAACACGTGCGACGTAGCGACTCCGCGCTCGCAATACAAGTTGCAGGGGCAGCGGTATACTATCCCGCCATACGCAAAACGTCGTTCGCTGTAGAAACTGTAGTGATAATGCGAAAATTATGAATTTTCTATATGTTTCGCAAGAGAGACTAAAGGACAGGCCTAGTAACACGAAATTTTGTTATCTGATTTAGAAAAATATTTATAATATCACTAAGTTGAAAAAAAATTTAATCGAAAATCGGTATTATTAGGTATATTTATAATTCCTTTAGTAACATTACGCAAAAAAAATAAATTGATTATCTCAAAAACTGCAGAATTGGCAACGATTCTTCTGAAGGTCTGCACGCCCGCGTCCTCTTAAAAAGTTTTCTTTAAATAAATTAAAACCTCCAAGTTGATTTTTCAATGGATTTCCGCATAATTTCATTCGACCGTGGTCTACTCAAAAGGCTCTAATTCATAAACTATTAAAGTTATCTGTGTATAGAAAAATCCACAATGTAGATACAGGCTAGTTCTAAAATGTGATAGTGTTTAATTATACAATAACCGCATTTAAATCATAATAAAAGCTTTTTAATTTGTCTACAAAGTTCGTTGTTAACATTTGCATTTTTGCCATGAAAGTCATAAAACATAACACGCCATTGTTGCCATTCTATTAACGTTATCGAAATTCCAAAAGTAGTTTTAGAAAGGTCTCTTTTTACACGCCATTCGCCATGCATAGTATGTGCATCTAACTTCAATGGTCCTCAAATGAGAATCGTTTAAGTGGAGCACTATAAAGAAACCAATGTAAATTCCCGTAAATAGAAACTAAATATTTTTTTACTAAATGGCGGTTGAAGTTATAGTTCCAAAACTTTTATCCAGTGTCGACATTGTTAGTGTCAATATTAATTTAAAACATTATTTAAATCTGTTCATAAGTTTTAATAAAAAAAAAATAAAACTGGATTTTTTTCACTAATTAATTTTTTGCAGGTTGGCATCTTGACGGATTTTGCTGATTATGTTAACAGCATCTAGTTTAGTGGTCACGGGTGTTGACTTAAAATTTCAGTCAAATCCGTCAAGCCGTTTGACCTGTGCGCGACGAACAAAATTTAGCGCACATACATACACACAGACAAAGCGCCGATCGAGTTGTATGGAGAGATTCACTCCGCTTCGCTGCGCTCATCTAACTAGGAAAACGCTCCGCGTTGACGGATGAGCGATTTATTTAAATGTATCAAATCAAATAAACTAGGAAAACGCTCCGCGTTGCCAGATGAGCGACTTTTTTTAAAGTAAATCAAACATATCATTTGCATATCATATTACTCTTACAACAACAAAAATACCTTTATAATGTACAAATGATTTTTCAAAAAGATGGTGGTTCAAGTAACAACCTAAGAATTTGTGTATATTGTTTGTCGATATGTTGCTAAACACTGCACGAAATATTATTAAAATCCGTCAAGAATTAAAACCTTCAAGTTCATTTCAATGGATTTCCGCATAATTTCATCCGACCGTGGTCTACTCAATAGGCTCTAATTCATAATCTATTAAACCTATCAGTGTATAGATAGTTCCATAATGTAGATACAGACTATATCTAAAATGTAAAACTAATTAATCATACAATAACCCGCTTTTTAATCATAATAAAAGCTTTTTAATTTGTCGACCAAGTTCGTTGTTAACATTTGCATTTTTGCCGTGAAAGTCATAAAACATAACACGTCATTGTAGCCATTCTATGATAGCTATCAAAAATCCATATACATAGTGAGAAAGGTCTGACTGCGAAAGCCATTTCGGCAGCATACTATATGCATCTAACTTCAACGGTCCGCAAATGCGAATCATATCGGTGGAACACTGTAAAAACGAAGAAAATTACTGCCATAAATAAACAATATTTGTTTATAACATGGCGGTTAAAGCTACAATTTTGAAACTGTTGTCGAGTATTGGTACTATTGATGTGGACTTACATTTTAAAAATTATTTATATCGGTGTGTAAGTTTTGATTTAATTAAATAAATAACAAAACATGTGTTTCAGTTGTTAATTTTTTGTAGGTTGGCATTTTACGTCATTGCAGCCATTCTATGACAGCTATCGAAATTCCAAATAATAATGCATAGGTATTGTTACGTACGCTATGTTTGGTGTATACTTTGTGCATCTAACTGCAATAGTCCGCAAATGCGAATCATATCGGTGGAACACTGTAAAAATGAAGAAAGTATTGTCGGAAATAAACAATATTTTTGTATAACATGGCGGATGAACTTACAATTTTGAAACTATTGTCAAGTGTTGGTATTGTTGATGTTAACGTTCAAGTGAAACATCATTCAAATCCGTGTGTAAGTTTTAATTTAATTAAATAAATAAACAAATTTTGTTTTTCAGAAATTAATTTTTTGTTGGTTGGCATCTTGACGAATTTTGCTGGTTATGTTAACAGCATCGAGTTTAGTGGTCACAAACGTTGCCCGAAATTTTCAGCCAAATACGTCAAGCCGTTTGACCTGTGCGCGACGAACAAAATTTAGCGCACATACAGACATACAGACAGACATACATACATACATACATACATACAGACAGACACACAGACAAAGCGCCGATCGAGTTGTATGGAAAGATTCACTCCGCTTCGCTACGCTCATCTAATCATTTGCATATCATATTACTCTTTAAAAAAAAAATACCTTTATAATAAACATATGATTTTTTTACAAGATGGCGGATCAAGTTACAACATTATAACTTAAGTATATTATTTCTTGATATGTTGCTAATAAAGGCACGAAATATTATTTAAATCCGTTAAGAAGTTTTCTTTAAAGAAATTAAAACCTTCAAGTTGATGGAGTTCCGCATAATTTCATTCGACCGTGGTCTACTCAATAGGCTCTAATTCATAAACTATTAAACCTATCAGTGAACGAAAAGTTCCATAATGTAGATACAGACTATATCTAAAATGTTATAGTAATTCATCATACAATAACCCGCTTTTAAATCATAATAAAAGCTTTTTAATTTGTCGACCAAGTTCGTTGTTAACATTTGCATGTTTGCCGTGAAGGTCATTAAATATAACACGTCATTGTAGCCATACTATGCTAGCTATCAAAATTCCAAATACATAGTGAGAGAGGTCTGACCACGTAAGCCATTTCGGCAGCATACTATGTGCATCTAACTTCAACGGTCCGCAAATGCGAATCATATCGGTGGAACACTGTAAAAATGAAGAAAATGTCTGCCGTAAATAAACAATATTTGTTTATAACATGGCGGTTTAAGCTACAATTTTGAAACTGTTGTCGTGTGTTAGTACTATTGATGTGGACTTACATATAGAAAATTATTAATATCCGTGTGTAAGTTTTAATTTAAATAAATAAATAACAAAACACGTGTTTCAGATGTTAATTTTTTGTAGGTTGGCATCTTATGTCATTGTTGCCATTTTATGACAGCAATCGAGATTCCAAATAAAAGTGCATAGGTATTGTTACGTACGCTATTTTTGGTGTATACTATGTGCATCTAATTGCAAAAGTCCGCAAATGCGAATCATATCGGCGGAACACTGTAAAAATGAAGAAATTGTTGTTGTAAATAAACAATATTTTTTTATAACATGGCGGATAAACGTACAATTTTGAAATTATTGTCAATTGTTGGTTCGGTTTATGTAAACCTACATCAGAAACATTATTTAAATCCGTTTGTAAGTTTTCATTTAATTAAATAAATAAACAAGTTTTGTCTTTTAGTAATTAATTTTTTGTAGGTTGGCATCTTGACGGATTTTGCTGGCTATGTTAACAGCATCGAGTTTAGTAGTCACAAATGTTGACAGAAAATTTCAGCCAAATACGTCAAGCCGTTTGACCTGTGCGCGACGAACAAAATTTAGCGCACATACATACAGACATACATACATACAGACATACTAACACACAGACAAAGCGCCGATCGAGTTGTATGGAGAGATTCACTCCGCTTCGCTACGCTCATCTAACTAGGAAAACGCTCCGCGTTGACAGATGAGCGATTTTTTTCAATGTATCAAATCAAATAAATCATTTGCATATCATATTACTCTTTAAAAAAAAAAAAATACCTTTATAATAAACATATGATTTTTTTATAAGATGGCGGATCAAGTTACAACCTTATTACTTAAGTATATTATTTCTTGATATGTTGCTAATTAATTCACGAAATATTATTAAAATCTGTTAAGAAGTTTTCTTTAAAGAAATTAAAACCTTCAAGTTGATGGATTTCCACATAATTTCATTCGACCGTGGTCTACTCAATAGGCTCTAATTCATAAACTATTAAACCTATCAGTGTATGGAAAGTTCCATAATTTAGATACAGATTATATCTAAAATGTAATATTGTTTAATTATACAATAACTTGCATTTAAACTATAATAATAGCTTTTTAAATTGTCGACTAAGTTTGTTGTTATTTTCTGCATGTTTGCCGTGAAATTCATAAAACATAACACGTCATTGTAGCCATTCTATGATAGCTATCAAAAATCCAAATACATAGTGAGAAAGGTCTGACTGCGAAAGCCATTTCGGCAGCATACTATGTGCATCTAACTTCAATGGTCCGCAAATGCGAATCATATCGGTGGAACACTGTAAAAACGAAGAAAATTTCTGCCGTAAATAAACAATATTTGTTTATTACATGGCGGTTAAAGGTACAATTTTGAAACTGTTGTCGAGTGTTGGAACTATTGATGTGGACGTATATATAAAAACTTATTTTTATCGGTTTGTAAGTTTTAATTTAATTAAATAAATAACAAAACATGTGTTTCAGTTGTTAATTTTTTGTGGGTTGGCATCTTACGTCATTGTAGCCATTCTATGACAGCTATCGAAATTCCAAATAATATTGCATAGGTATTGTTACGTACGCTATGTTTGGTGTACACAATATGTATCTAACTGCAATAGTCCGCAAATGCGAATCAAATCGGTGGAACACTGTAAAAATGAAGAAATTATTGTCGTAAATAAACAATATTTTTTTATAACATGGCGGATAAACTTACAATTTTGAAACTGTTGTCAAGTGTTGGGACCGTTGATGTGAACCTACACGTGAAACATCATTTAAATCCGTTAGTAAGTTTTAATTTAATTAAATAAATAAACAAATTTTGTTTTTCAGAAATTAATTTTTTGTAGGTTGGCATCTTGACGAATTTTGCTGGTTATGTTAACAGCATCGAGTTTAGTGGTTACAAATGTTGCCCGAAAGTTTCAGCAAAATACGTCAAGCCGTTTGACCTGTGCGCGACGAACAAAATTTAGCGCACATACATACATACACACACACATACACACAGACAAAGCGCCGATCGAGTTGTATGGAGAGATTCACTCCGCTTCGCTACGCTCATCTAATTAAATTTAAGGAATTAAAATATCGTACTCGTTCTCGTTTGCATTAGCTTACGTGGGATCATCAAACACGTTTGAAACTGTGCATGAGGAACAATCCTTATGTTGAATGTTCCACTTCAGACCGTGATATACCAGCCACCTAATCTATATACAATGCAGTAATCTAAACGACGATATAATTATTATATTGCAATCGTACACACGGAGGAGTAGGGTAGCTCGAGTTCATGCCTGTCTATTTTCCTCCATAGTCCCGCCTTTCCCGCACATTATTTATTTTATTACATGCTTTACGTTATAAATTTCCAATACGTCATCTGTTCAGTTCAGCCAACAAAAGATATGGGTACGAGGTCAAAGCTATATAAACCTTTTCCCTAAGGATATGCGATCCAGGATCCCTCCGTGACAGGAGTGGGAAAATCCATACCTGACAGGATAACACGGTTTCGTATGACTTATGTTGCCACGCGTCCACGCCTACAACATTCACGCGGATACGATACACATGTACTGCTACTGTGCAGTGTGCACATTTAATGTGCAATGTGTACATGTACTGTACTCACATGTACTTAAAAAATCAGTTAAGACCAGGGTCCACTGCAGAGTTGACGCAGCAATATAAAACGATGCCAGACCCAGACTATTCACATGTCAGGGCCCATACATTCAATACGACACTGTCAATCTCTATCTCGGAGGTACTAGGAAAACGCTCCGCGTTGACAGATGAGCGATTTTTTTCAATGTATCAAATAAAATAAATCATTTGCATATCATATTACTCTTTAAAAAAAAAAAATACCTTTATAATAAACATATGATTTTTTTACAAGATGGCGGATCAAGTTACAACCTTATAACTTAAGTATATTATTTCTTGATATGTCGCTAATAAATGCACGAAATATTATTTAAATCCTTCAAGAAGTTTTCTTTAAAGAAATTAAAACCTTCAAGTTGATGGATTTCCGCATAATTTCATTCGACCGTGGTCTACTCAATAGGCTCTAATTCATAAACTATTAAACATATCAGTGTAAAGAAAGTTCCATAATGTAGATACAGACTAAATCTAAAATCTTATATTGTTTAATCATACAATAACTCGCATTAAAACTATAATAATAGCTTTTTAAATTGTCGACCAAGTTTGTTGTTATTTTCTGCATGTTTGCCGTGAAAGTCATAAAACATAACACGTCATTGTAGCCATCCTATGATAGATACCAAACTTCCAAATACATAGTGAGAAAGGTCTCACTGCGTAAGCCATTTCGGCAGGATACTTTGTGCATCTTACTTCAATAGTCCGCAAATGCGAATCATATCGGTGGAACACTGTAAAAATGAAGAAATACATAGCCGTAAATTAACAATATTTTTTTATAACATGGCGGTTGAAGCTACAATTTTGAAACTGTTGTCATGTGTTGGTACTATTGATGTGGACCCACATATAAAAACTCATTAATATCTGTACGTAAGTTTTTATTAGATTAAATAAATAAAAAAACATGTGTTTCAGTTGTTAATTTTTTGTAGGTTGGCATCTTACGTCATTATTGCCTTTTTATGACAGCTATCGAGATTCCAAATAATGTTGAGAAAGTTATGATTGTGTACGATTTTTTTGTGTTTAATATGTGCATCTTACTGCAAAGATCTGCAAATGCGAATGATATCGGTGGAACACTGTAAAAATGAAAAAAATATTACCGTAAAGAAACAATATTTTTTTATAACATGGCGGATGAACTTACAATTTTAAAACTTTAGTTAAATGTTGGTACCATTGATGATAATCTACAAGTAAAACATTATTTAAATCCGTTAGTAAGTTTTCATTTAATTAAATAAATAAACAATTTTTGTTTTTCAGTAATTAATTTTTTGTAGGTTGGCATCTTGACGAATTTTGCTGGTTATGTTAACAGCATCGAGTTTAGTAGTCACAAATGTTGACAGAAAATTTCAGCCAAATACGTCAAGCCGTTTGACCTGTGCGCGACGAACAAAATTTAGCGCACATACAGACATACATACAGACATACATACATACAGACACACAGACAAAGCGCCGATCGAGTTGTATGGAGAGATTCACTCCGCTTCGCTACGCTCATCTAATAACTAGGAAAACGCTCCGCGTTGACAGATGAGCGATTTTTTTCAATGAATCAAATCAAATAAATCATTTGCATATCATATAACTCTTTAAAAAAAAATACCTTTATGATTAACATATGATTTTTTTACAAGATGGCGGATCAAGTTACAACCTTATTATTTTAGTATATTATTTCTTGATATGTTGCTAATAAATGCACGAAATATTATTTAAATCCGTAAAGAAGTTTTCTTTAAAGAAACTAAAACCTTCAAGTTGATGGAGTTCCGCATAATTTCATTCGACCGTGGTCTACTCAATAGGCTCTAATTCATAAACTATTAAACCTATCAGTGTATGGAAAGTTCCATAATGTAGATAAGGACTATATCTAAAATTTAATATTGTTTTATCATACCATAACTCGCATTTAAACTATAATAATAGCTTTTTAAATTGTCGACCAAGTTTGTTGTTATTTTCTGCATGTTTGCCGTGAAAGTCATAAAACATAACACGTCATTGTAGCCATTCTATGAATGCTATCAAAATTCCAAATACATAGTGAGAAAGGTCTGACTGCGTAAGCCATTTCGGCAGCATACTATGTGCATCTAACTTCAATGGTCCGCAAATGCGAATCATATCGGTGGAACACTGTAAAAACGAAGAAAATTACTACCGTAAATAAACAATATTTGTTTATACCATGGCGGTTAAAGCTACAATATTGAAACTGTTGTTGAGTGTTGGTATTATTGATGTGGACTTACATATAAAACATTATTTATATCGGTTTGTAAGTTTTAATTTAATTAAATAAATAACAAAACATGTGTTTCAGTTTTTAATTTTTTGTAGGTTGGCATCTTACGTCATTGTAGCCTTTTAATGACAGCTTCCGAGATTCCAAATAAAAATGAGAAAAGTATGATTGCGTACGCTATTTTTGTGTTTACTATGTGCATTTTACTGCAAAGATCCGCAAATGCGAACGATATCGGTGGAACACTGTAAAAATGAAGAAATTATTGTTGTAAATAAACAATATTTTTTTTGACATGACGGGTAAACTTACAATTTTGAAACTATTGTCAAGTGTTGAAACTATTGATGTTAACGTACAAGTGAAACATAATTAAAATCCGTCTGTAAGTTTTAATTAAATTAAATAAATAAACAAATTTTGTTTTTCAGAAATTGATTATTTGTAGGTTGGCATCCTGACGAATTTTGCTGGTTATGTTAACAGCATCGAGTTTAGTGGTCACAAATGTTGACCGAAAATTTCAGCCAAATACGTCAAACCGTTTGACCTGTGTGCGACTAACAAAATTTGGCGCACATACATACGTACACACAGACAAAGCGCCGATCGAGTTGTATGGAAAGATTCACTCCGCTTCGCTACGCTCATCTAACTAGGAAAACGCTCCGCGTTGCCAGATGAGCGAGTTGGTTCAATGTTTTAAAGCAAACACATCTTTTGAATATCATATTTCTCTTAAAAAAAAAAAAAAACTTAATAATAAACATATGATTTTTTTACAAAATGGCGGAGCAAGTAACAACCTTATTACTTTCGTATATTATTTCTCGATATATTTCTAATAAATGCACGAAATATTATTTAAATCCGTTAAGATGTTTTCTTTAAATAAATTAAAACCTTTAAGTTGATTTTTCAATGGATTTCCGCATAATTTAATTCGACCATGGTCTACTCAATAGGCTCTCATTCATAAACTATTAAACCTATCAGTGTATGGAAAGTTTCATAATGTAGATATAGACTATATGTAAAATGTATTATTGTTTTATCATACAAAAACTCGCTTTTAAATTATAATAAAAGCTTTTTTATTTGTCTACAAAGTTCGTTGTTAACATTTGCATTTTTGCCGTGAAAGTCATAAAACATAACACGCCATTGTAGCCATTCAATGACAGCTATCAAAATTCCAAATACATAGTGAGAAAGGTCTGACTCCCTACGCCATTTTTGCAGCATACTATGTGCATCTAACTTCAATGGTCCGCAAATGCGAATCATATCGGTGGAACACTGTAAAAATGAAGAAAATGTGTACCGTAAATAAACAATATTTGTTTATAACATGGCGGTTAAAGCAACAATTTTGAAACTAATGTCGAGTGTTGGTAGCATTGATGTGGACGTACATATAAAAAATCATTAATATCCGTGTGTAAGTTTTAATTCAAATAAATAAATAACAAAACACGTGTTTCAGTTGTTAATTTTTTGTAGGTTGGCATCTTATGTCATTGTAGCCATTTTATGACAGCTATCGAGATTCCAAATAATAGTGCATAAGTATAGTTACGTACGCTATTTTTGGTGTATACTATGTGCATCTAATTGCAAAAGTCCGCAAATGCGAATCATATCGGCGGAACACTGTAAAAATGAAGAAATTATTGTTGTAAATAAACAATATTTTTTTATAACATGGCGGATAAACGTACAATTTTGAAATTATTGTCAATTGTTGGGACGGTTTATGTTAACCTACATGATTAACATTATTTAAATCCGTTGGTAATTTTTCATTTAATTAAATAAATAAACAAATTTTATTTTTCAGTTATTAATTTTTTGTAGGTTGGCATCTTGACGAATTTTGCTGGTTATGTTAACAGCATCGAGTTTAATAGTCACAAATGTTGACAGAAAATTTCAGCCAAATATGTCAAGCCGTTTGACCTGTGCGCGACGAACAAAATTTAGCGCACATACATACATACACACACACATACACACAGACAAAGCGCCGATCGAGTTGTATGGAGAGATTCACTCCGCTTCGCTACGCTCATCTAATAACTAGGAAAACGCTCCGCGTTGACAGATGAGCGATTTTTTTCAATGTATCAAATCAAATGAATCATTTGCATATCATATAACTCTTAAAAAAAAAATATATACCTTTATAATAAGCATATGATTTTTTTTGCAAGATGGCGGATCAAGTTACACCCTTATAACTTTAGTATATTATTTCTCGATATGTTGCTAATAAATGTACGGAATATTATTTAAATCCGTTTAGAAGTTTTCTTTAAAGAAATTAAAACCGTCAAGTTGATGGATTTCCGCATAATTTCATTCGACCGTGGTCTACTCAATAGGCTCTAATTCATAAACTATTAAACCTATTAGTGTATAAAAAGTTCCATAATGTA
The DNA here is from genome assembly GCA_945910005.1 of Isoperla grammatica. Taxonomy (NCBI): domain Eukaryota; kingdom Metazoa; phylum Arthropoda; class Insecta; order Plecoptera; family Perlodidae; genus Isoperla; species Isoperla grammatica. The sequence goes on from OX246738.1 coordinate 35,826,762, forward strand.
GATACAGACTATATCTAAAATGGAATATTTATTAATCATACAATTACCCGCTTTTAAATCATAATAAAAGCTTTTTAATTTGTCGACCAAGTTCGTTGTTAACATTTGCATGTTTGCCGTGAAGGTCATTAAATATAACACGTCATTGTAGCCATTCTATGATAGCTATCAAAATTCCAAATACATAATGAGAAAGGTCTGACTGCGTAAGCCGTTTTGGCAGCATACTATGTGCATCTTACTTCAATGGTCCGCAAATGCGAATCATATCGGTGGAACACTGTAAAAATGAAGAAGATGTCTGCCGTAAATAAACAATATTTGTTTATAACATGGTGGTTAAAGCTACAACTTTGAAACTTATGTTAAGTGTTGGTAGTATTAATGTGGACCTACATATAAAAAATTATTAATATTTGTGTGTAAGTTTTAATTTAATTAAATAAATAACAATACATGTGTATCAGTTGTTAATTTTTTGTAGGTTGGCATCTTATGTCATTGTAGCCATTTAATGAAGGCTATCGAGATTCCAAATAATAGTGCATAGGTAATGTTACGTACGCTATTTTTGGTGTATACAATGTGCATCTAATTGCAAAAGTCCGCAAATGCGAATCATATCGGTGGAACACTGTAAAAATGAAGAACTTATTGTTGTAAATAAACAATATTTTTTTATAACATGGCGGATAAACGTACAATTTTGAAATTATCGTCAATTGTTGGTACTGTTGATATAAACCTACAAAAGAAACATTATTTAAATCCGTTTTGTAAGTTTTCATTTAATTAAATAAATAAACAAATTTTATTTTTCAGTAATTAATTTTTTGTAGGTTGGCATCTTGACAAATTTTGCTGGTTATGTTAACAGCATCGAGTTAAATAGTCACGAATGTTGCCCGAAAATTTCAGCAAAATACGTCGACCCGTTTGACCTGTGCGCGACGAACAAAATTTAGCGCACATACATACATACACACACACATACACACAGACAAAGCGCCGATCGAGTTGTATGGAGAGATTCACTCCGCTTCGCTACGCTCATCTAACTAGGAAAACGCTCCGCGTTGCCAGATGAGCGAGTTGGTTCAATGTTTTAAAGCAAACAAATATTTTGAATATCATATTTCTCTTTAAAAAAAAAAAAAATACCTTTATAATAAACATATAGTTTTTTTACAAGATGGCGGATCAAGTTACGACCTTATCACTTTAGTATATTATTTCTCGATATGTTGCTAATAAATGCACTAAATATTATTTAAATCCGTTAAGAAGTTATCTTTATAGAAATTAAAACCTTCAAGTTAATATATTTCCGCATAATTTAATTCGACCGTGGTCTACTCAACAGGCTCTAATTCATAAACTATAAAACCAATCAGTGTAAAGAAAGTTCCATAATATAGATACAGACTATATCTAAAGTTAAATATTGTTTAATCATACAATAACTTGCTTTTAAATCATAATAAAAGCTTTTTAATTTGTCGACCAAGTTCGTTGTTAACATTTGCATGTTTGCCGTGAAAGTCATAAAACATAACACGTCATTATAGCCATTCTATGATAGCTATCAAAATTCCAAATACATAGTGAGAAAGGTCTGACTGCGTAAGCCATTTCGGCAGCATACTATGTGCATCTAACTTCAATGGTCCGCAAATGCGAATCATATCGGTGGAACACTGTAAAAACGAAGACAGATATAGCTGAAAATAAACAATATTTTTTTACAACATGGCGGTTAAAGCTGCAATTTTGAAACTGTTGTCAAGTGTTGATACTATTGATGCGAACTTACAAATAAAAAAAATATTTATATCGGTGTGTAAGTTTTAATTTAATAAATAAATAAAAAAACATGTGTTTCAATTGTTAATTTTTTGTAGGTTGGCATCTTACGTCATTGTAGCCATTCTATGACATTTATCGAAATTCCAAAATAAACCGAGAAAGGTATGATTGCGTACGCTATTTTTGTGTTAACTATGTGCATCTTACTGCAAAGATCCGCAAATGCGAACGATATCAATGGAACACTGTAAAAATGAAGACATTATTGTTGTAAATAAACAATAATTTTTTATGACATGACGGGTAAACTTACAATTTTGAAACTATTGTCAAGTGTTGACATTATTGATGTTAACCTACAAGTGAAACATAAGTAAAATCCGTGCTTTAGTTTTAATTTTATTAAATAAATAAACAAATTTTGTTTTTCAGAAATTAATTTTTTGTAGGTTGGTATCGTGACGAATTTTGCTGGTTATGTTAACAGCATCGAGTTTAGTAGTCACAAATGTTGACCGAAAATTTCAGCCAAATACGTCAAGCCGTTTGACCTGTGCGCGACGAACAAAATTTAGTGCACACACATACATACATACAGACATACATACACACAGACAAAGCGCCGATCGAGTTGTATGGAGAGATTCACTCCGCTTCGCTACGCTCATCTAACAATAATAATAATAATTACTAGGAAAACGCTCCGCGTTGACAGATGAGCGATTTTTTTCAATGTAACAAATCAAATAAATCATTTGCATATCATATTACTCTTTAAAAAAAAAATACCTTAATAATAAACATATGATTTTTTTACAAGATGGCGGATCAAGTTACAACATTATAAATTAAGTATATTTTTTCTTGATATGTTGCTAATAAATGCACGAAATATTATTTAAATCCGTTAAGAAGTTTTCTTTAAAGAAATTAAAACCTTCAAGTTGATGGATTTCCGCATAATTTCATTCGACCGTGGTCTACTCAATAGGCTCTAATTCATAAACTATTAAACCTATCAGTGTATAGAAAGTTCCATAATGTAGATACAGACTATATATATAAAATGTAATATTGTTTAATCATACAATAACTTGCATTTAATTTATAATAATAACTTTTTAAATTGTCGACCAAGTTTGTTGTTATTTCTTGCATGTTTGCCGTGAAAGTCATAAAACATAACACGTCATTGTAGCCATAATATGCAAGCTAAAAAAATTCCAAATACATAGTGAGAAAGGTCTGACTCCCTACGCCATTCCTGCAGCATACTATGTGCATCTTACTTCAATGGTCCGCAAATGCGAATCATATCGGTGGAACACTGTAAAAATGAAAAAAAATTTACCGTAAATAAACAATATTTTTTTACAACATGGCGGTTGAAGCTACAATTTTGAAACTATTGTCGAGTGTTACTACTATTGATGTGGACCTATATGCAAAAACTCATTTATATCCGTGTGTAAGTTTTAATTAAATTAAATAAATTAAAAAACATGTTTTTCAGTAACTTATTGTTTGTAGGTTGGCATCTTACGTAATGGAAGCCTTTTTGTGACAGCTATCAAGATTCCAAATATTTTTGAGAAAGGTATGATTGCGTACGCTATTTTTGTGTATACTATGTGCGTCTAACTGCAAAGATCCGCAAATACGAATGATATCGGTGGAACACTGTAAAAATGAAAACATTATTACCGTAAAAAAACAATATTTTTTTATAACATGGCGGATGATTTTACAATATTGAAACTATTGTCAAGTGTTAATACCGTTGATGATAATCTACAAGTGAAACATCATTAAAATCCGTTTGTAAGTTTTCATTTAATTAAATAAATAAACGATTTTTGTTTTTCAGTAATTAATTTTTTGTAGGTTGGCATCTTGATGGATTTTGCTGGTTATGTTAACAGCATCGAGTTTAGTAGTCACAAATGTTGACCGAAAATTTCAGCCAAATACGTCAAGCCGTTTGACCTGTGCGCGACGAACAAAATTTAGCGCACAGACATACAGACATACATACATACACACAGACAAAGCGCCGATCGAGTTGTATGGAGAGATTCACTCCGCTTCGCTGCGCTCATCTAATAATAATAGTAACAATAATATGAATAATAATAATAATAATAATGATAATAACAATAATAATAATAATAATAATAATAATTTTTTTTTTTTTTTTTTTTTTTTTTTATTGATAACCATGTTCTGTACAATACAATCATTAAATAAACATTCGATATCCCACAAAGCTAAGTACATAGCTTGTCTGTGGGTTATATACCAATGAAAATAATAATACAGACTTAGGTTGGAATTCATAGTCGGCCCCTACACCTAGGGGCGCCCATTGTTACCAAAGTAACAATTGTTTGCATGTTATTTCCCATAAACAAAACAAATCCATAGCAACAATGGGTGCCCCTAGGTGTAGGGGCCGACTATGAATTCGAACCTAAGTTACGGACAAAGATGAACATGCTGCGTAATGCAAATACAATATACAGGATACCTTACAATTCGAAACAAACAAACAATCACTAACTTATCTTTAACACCTACATATTACTATACAATGCAATTAACGAAGGCCTATACATGGCAAGGACAAAAACACCGACGATACTAATAATGAAAATATAATAAATTAAAGCGAATGTAACAAAAGAAACTCTTTTACTGATATTTTTACTTGATTCATTCTATCCGAATCTTTCAATTCAATTGGCAACATATTAAAACATTGAGGCACTTTTACATGCAATGATCTTTCACCATATTTATTAACAAAATTGGGAACTCTGTACACTTTGGAGGCTTTTGCTCTTGTACAAATGCTATGGTCAATTTCAATTTTGAATTCGTTAGTGAAATAGAATTTGATAACTAACTTATAGATGTACAAAAAATTTACAGGAAGCAAGTCTAATAATTTAAAAAGCTGATTTGAGGAACAATGGTCAGTTATGTGATTTGGGAGTATGTGTTTAATCATCCTGATCTGTAAGCTAATAATTTGTTTAAGATACATATGAGTATCTTAAACAACCCCCTATAAACAACCTTAAACAACCCAACCCTATATTATTATTATAATAATAATAATAATAATAATAATAATAATAATAATAATAATAATAATAATAATAATAATAATAATAATAATAATAATAATAATAATAATAATAATAATAATAATAATAATAATAATAATAATAATAAAATTAACAATAATAATAATAATAATAATAATAATAATACCTCCGATAAAGAGATTGACAGTGTTGTATTGTTTGATGTAGGTGTAGGTAACATATTGTGAATAGTCTGGCATCGTTTTATATTGCTGCGTCAACTCTGCAGTGCGTACAATATAATAAAAATACAAAAATAAATAACAATAATAAAAGCCTATGTAAATACGAGATGACAGGATGTAATTTTAAAATTAGATTTGTATAATCCTCTCCCGACCGCTTTCCCGTGGCGCTACGTAATTCATTCACCCAACTGTTCACTCCCTCCCTCCCCTCCCCTAACCCCCCAGCGTAGACTCAATGAAAACTTCTCTTCAACTCTTTTTATGATATTGACCTTACACTCATATTTTCCGCCGTATTTACGTGGAACATAAATAGGAAGATCAATTAGTCATTCAACCATTCATTAATCAAAAGCTGGCCCATTGACCTACGCCGTTCCAAACCAAAATGGGTTGGAATCTCCAAGCGAAGAGAATGAACACGAGAGGACGAGATGAGCTTGCATCAATAGGTGGAAGCACAGTCGTCAAGTTGACCAGCTCACCGAAAGTTCGCGAGTACCGACGAGTCCTTGTAAAAGTTACTACTCTGCGTGCCAACCTAAGAAGCACCCTGCCAATCACTAACCTCAAAGGGAGGCGATAGTATTGTGGAGATCATAAATGTCAATCATCCCCATTATTCAGCAAAGCACTCGCCTTCTTAGCCGGTACCGACAGCTGAATGTAAAGAATGTCACCTTGACTCGACTACAAACGGGTATCGCTCCCTGTATATAAGCTGGAATGTCCCTTTTTTGTAACAGTGTGTCCACCCTGTTGACTGCCGTTTGAGATTTTAGACAAGTTACAACTGTCAACAAAGGAGGCGACGGCTAAGTCGCCCTTTGCGTGTAGTGATTGGTAGGATGCTTAGGTTGGCACACAGAGTCACTAACATGAATGGAAATCAATCACTATAGGCAAATGCTTTAACATACAGAAAGTATTTACTATAGGTGTCAGCCACAGCAACGGGATGCGCTAACTTCCCCCCCCCCCCCCCCCCCCCCCCCCCACCCCGCACACACACACTAAAAGCGTTAAGGAAGCTAGGGCCTTTGTGTATTGAACCACTTTACTAATTAAAAGGTAGGACGTGCACATGTTTTACAATGACAACAATAGCATGTTGTCCTTGAAGTCCTTCATATAAGCAAGGGTGCCAGTTACCTTGGCTCAACGGTAACACGAGGCGCTAATTCGGGAGGTCGCTGGCATGAGTTCTTTTTTTATTTATATTTTTTTGAGTCCTACTATAACAAGCCCTTCCTAACGATCTAAACACCCTAACATACCTAGTTTGTTAGTCACCTGAAGAAAGGGCACATCAGGCAAAGTTGATGTGCACCCTAGGTATCCCTTTCTTTGTAAGCGTTTTTTATATTTATTTTTTTTATCATCGGTTGGCAAGAAAGAGACACAATTAGTTCACTTTGCAAACATGCGTTGTTTGCTATCAATAAAAGTAAACTGTGTAGGCGTACGTGAACTTGTGAAGTATGCGTTAATCTGGTGCAATGAGTCTATTTAATCTGAATTTAGGATAAGCTTCACGGATCGTGGACATGTCATTTTTTCAAATAATATAATACTGCATGTGTGGTAATGTAACTTATTTTGATAAATTTTCCGTACAGAAAGAGATACAGTGAGATGACAATTAGTTATTTGGCGTCCCACCTGCATACATATTTTCATTTTTTCAGACCCTTCACTTCATTCCAGTGTGTTGCACAATGGCACAATAAGGTTGCTGACCCATGATTAGGAGGAACTTGTCGGGGTTTCCTTTGCAGAAAACACGCCTCTATCTTCTAATGATTTTAGAATTCTCACTTCTCTCTCACACTTACTTCTAGGTGAGGGTTAAATTTTGTAAGAGCACTCGAGTTTTCTATCTACCCTTCTTCAATATTGTGTGTACCTCTCACGTAGTCCTCAAGTGACAATAACGCTCTTGATTGCCCCGGCTCCTTTCAAGAGTAGAAGGGTGATCTATACTGACAACTGTCAAGGTAGACACAGGATTTGTTGCTATGGAATTGTTTTATTATATAAGAAGAACAAACTCCATAGCAACCAAACCGGCTCTCATCTCCTGGTCCCTTGCTCACTGACTTCGAAATGTCGTCAGGACTCTCAGCGCCTTATCTAACATTTTGATTATGACAACCTCTCAATAGAACAATTAGCAAAAAGAAATTTGTTCGGTAATTTTACGAAAACGTGTGAGCTATACGTGAATCTGTGGAATTACATAGTTTTTTCTTTAAATTTCATTTCTATGACATCTCTGCGACCTATGAGTGTAATCGCCCGTCTGGGCCCGGGGTAGAATAGGCCCCGAGTGACTCTGCTAGTCGTAGGAGGCGACGAAAGGAGACCCGTCTCGGCCCGGGGTAGAATAGGCCCCGAGTGACTCTGCTAGTCGTAGGAGGCGACGAAAGGAGACCCGTCTCGGCCCGGGGTAGAATAGGCCCCGAGTGACTCTGCTAGTCGTAGGAGGCGACGAAAGGAGACATGTCTCGGCCCGGGGTAGAATAAGCCCAGAGTGACTCTGCTAGTCGTAAGAGCCGACGAAAGGAGACCCTGTCCTTTCCCCCCACTGTTCCACTTAAGATTTTTTCTCCTACTTATTGGCCCTGCCCTCTCTTGCTGGACTCCCCTTATGACGACCCCGTGATGTAGATGGACCTGATTCGGAAGACGTCTATGACCTAAGCTGTCGAGTACGTCGTTAAACACCACCCCCAATAATAATAATAATAATAATATGATTGATAAAAATACGGAAATTTTTAATGATTCATAATGGTGTTTTAATCGTGGAAAGATGATTTAAATCATGTTGTGCACATCACAGCGACTGCAATGTGATTGGTGACTCGAAATATTGAGAATACATGTTTCGTTACTACGTCATTTGGACGCGCGATGAAAGGCCACTACAGGTTCAACTATGTCGGTGAAGCCACCAATGGGCATTTTAGTCTTTGATGCGTAATTGCCATAAAGAATCAGCAACTTAAAATTACAAACGGAAAAATAACAATTTTTGAGATGGCATAATTAATGCTTTATGAAGAACAAGAAGAAGAAGAAGAAGAAGAAGAAGAAGAAGAAGAAGAAGAAGAAGAAAGCACATCTCTTTGGGAAATAGCAAAGTTATAAAACTCTTATAAGCGCCGAATTACATTTACCACTAACCGCTGCTCTTCACGTAATTGCGTTTTTGTTTTTTTCTAGTTAAAATTTGTAGTTTTTGAAACGCAAATATATAAGAAAATTGTTAATTTACCAATTTCGAGACAAAAGGCGTCCCGGGACGCGGGACATTTAGATCGAATTCGGGACTGTCCCGCATTTTTCGGGACGTCTGGTCACCGTACTTGAGTTCCTCATGTAAACTAGGTTATTGTATCGGTGTGTGCATGAAAGGTAGAAGCACTTCACATCGCAACGACGGTGGGCGAGGCTCACTACAGTACAGCTGATTGAAGGATTGATAACATCACGAATATGTGTAACGCTAACGCATGCGTGCTAGACGCCATCGATCTTCGCCGTCCGTCCGTCCGTCGTCTCTCTCAGTTTGTTTTCCCGAATCTAAATTCAGTGTAAGTCCGCGTCGCGAACCGAGAACACAGGTGCACGGCTGTACGGTGGCCTGCTGGCATGCCACACGAAGCCATCCTTCTCGTGCAAGTAGACGGCGAGCCACGTGCATACCACCTTCATTGTGTCACCTTAATGGCATAACACCACGTGGCAGGGTGCGACTACCTTGGGCAGGTAATCCCACCGTTATTATATACCTTACAGGAGACACACTATAGGTACACGTTGCGTTGCACGATGAGCGAGAGCGGGTGCACGTGTAACTACATGCTAGATGAATTATTTCTTGTCGGCGTATTGATTGACCGTATTAGTAAATTAGGCGTTGGTCTCGTAAACTGCGGTTTCTGTTTTATTGTGGTGTGATTACATCTTCATCGTCTCGATTACCCCGTCGTTGTTGAAATATGATCGAGGCGTCATCATCATCACATTCACATGCATAATGACTAATTAATTAGTATATAAAACACCGGTGGAGGTGGCTCAGCGGTAACACGTGATACTCTGGCTCTAACTCGGGAGGTCGCCGGTTCGATTCTGGCCTCCGGCAATCCTAACTTAAGTTTTTCAGAGGTTTTTCTGTGTCAAAAGACGAATGCTGGAATTGTCCTATGTAAGACTGACCTCGGGACATTCGTTCCCAACTATCCGAATACCCTAATACACCTTGCTACGTCACTTGAAGAGGGGCACATCGGTAAAGCTGATGGTGCACACACTCCCTAAGTTGCAAAAATATAAGACGTTAAGCCCAAATATCAATCTCCCTACACAGGGATTACTTCGAAAAATTAATATTATTATTATTATGTTATTGAATGTATCACAGTCATACAATCTCGGTCAAAACCGGCGTTAACATGTTATACGGACGTAATGTCAAGTATTTCCATGTGTCTACCTTATTTAACTTCACTAATCACATGTCAGTTTAAACAGTCATCAATCTTGGTCAAAGCCGGTGTTTACATGTTATACGGACAATACAGATGTAATGTCAAGTATTATTATTATTATTATTATTTTATTGTTGCAATACATATAAACTCGGTCAAAACCGGCATAAACATGTTGTACGGACATAAATGTCAAGTATTTACATGTGTTTACCTTATTAAAATCTACTTAGAACTACTTAATAATATATCATTGTCCATATTATTTTTTCCAAACCAAACTGTGGATGCTATCGGTCGTGGCCGATTTGTACTCATCCCAGCATTCGCTCTTCGTACGGTGGAAACCACGAAAACCACCATCGGGATGGAGAGCTTCTTGAAGTCTTTATTCTTTTAGTTCAAACATTTTCGCACTATCCTACACGTGTTCCAAGTTATTGCTTTTTGCACCTCGATGTATACGTTCCAGGGGCGTTGGAAGTACATTTTGCTAGGGGGGGCAACCACTTATGGGTTACAGAATATAAATAATATAAATAGGCTAAATGTAGAAATGGCTTTTTCGAGAAATTTCGGAAGTCTTTCCAAATACCATCAAGTCTCACCGATGATATTGTTCAGGCCGTATTACGGTGGTACATTTTTATATTTAGGCACCATTTGTATTCTTAATGTTGTTAAGTTTATGTATAAATTGTAATTTGTTTCGATTTTCGTTTTGATATAAGTTATTGTATGTTATTCTGTGTCTTACGGCAATAGCTTTGTCTGCAGAGACCGAATAAAGGTTGTTATTATATTTATACGTTCTTATAAAAATGTTCACCTTTTCTTGCAAAAAACACCTGCATGTGTATACCATTGATGAACAGCATTGCGGTGATGATAAGTTCGTACCGAATCAAACATCACAGCTTTTTTCGGTCAATCCCACTTGAATCTTATGCAAAGTTTTCATGTATTAGTTTTCTACAGCCTTCACTAACACCAACGATAACTTCATCGTATTACAGTAAAATAATACACACACATATGTCTATACATACATATACACAACACAAGCAACAACGAACGAACAAGCGGTAAATATTGGAAATTTAATAATGTTTTAATTTTATGTTCGTTGCTCAAACGCACATCATTCAGCACGCCCCAAATACCTCAGCTCGTTCGGGTGTTTTTTTTTTTTTTACAAATTTATTGCCACTTTCCTTTATGTTCAAGCTCATGAGACGATCGTTATGAATGTGCAGTATCCCGTCTGGGCCCGGGAAAGAATAGGCCCAGGGTGACTCTGCCAGTCGTAAGAGGCGACAAAAGGAGACCCGTCTGGGCCCGGGTTCACCCCCAGCCAGATTGGGCGCGGTCAAACCCAGCCCGGCGGAGCTTGGGGTAGAATAGGCCCAGAGTGACTCTGCTAGTCGTAAGAGGCGACGAAAGGAGACCCTGTCCCTTCTCCCCCACTGTCCCACTGAAGATTTCTCCTTCCACATGGCCCTGCCCTCCCTTGCTGGACTTCCCCTTTCGACGACTCCCGTTCCGACGACTCAGTGTTTCGTGAAATCATTTCACTAATGCCTACCGTAATGTCAAACCTTTTTGTTACAATTAGAACAAGTGTCCGGTCATAGGAAATACCTGCTTATCTCGCCGAATAATCCTAGACGTAGGGACGCACAGGCCTGCGCTTTGTTGTGCAGACTCGGCTGTGAGTCTTTCAAAAGCAAAACCGGTCATTCAATCTCCAGGAATCAATAAGAAAACTATAAACAGTTGAAACAGACTGGCTTTAAATCCCAAAAAAACTATTTGAAAGTTGGGAAATATACAACTTTAAAATTTGATATCTTGTTATTTTAAGGGCGTAATATGTTGTTTAAAAAAATCAGTGCATCGCATCAGTGCATCAAAATTAAATCAGTGCATCGCATTTCACAGTATGGGGATGGGGGGGCAAAAATATACTATTGCCCCCCCTGAAGTTACTAGGGGGGGCAAGCGCCCCCTCTGCCCCCCCGGTTCCAACGCCACTGATACGTTCGATTGGAGATCAGTTAGACTAATACTGTCATGGAGTTTTCGCGGAGCAATATCATTTGCTGATATTATTTACTGTACAACAGTTACATTATTCTGCTTCCACATCCTTTTTATTTCAATAGATATTTATCTTTTCTCGCCAAGTTGTCTCTATACATTACCTTTTCAGGCTTGTATTTGTAATATGTAGTGTTTGTTTAAGTTTATACTTTATGGCAAATTTTGTTATGTATAATGTTTGCAACTTAGATATGCCTATGAAGATAATCTGTTTGACAAAGCATTGCACCCGGATACGATATGTTCAATTGTTTCGCCGTTCAAATTACATTTTCTACATTTATCATCCACTGTGACGTCTTTCATTATGTATTTTTTGTAACTGTTAGTCTTGATTACTTTATCTTGAATAGCGATCATAAATCCCCCTGTTTCGTTAAAAATGTCTCCGGACGTTAACCATTGTTCGATACTACCCTATCAACGTTATCCTTAAGAAGTTCTTTATAATGTCTGCTACGTAAAGACGTCATCTCTGATATTCTTACCTCCTTTGCTGTGTCCGAATTTATTTTTTGAAGCAAGTTTAAATTTCCGTAATTTAAATTGAGGAGGGAAAGCATTTGTCTGCCAGCACTATAGCTCTGTGAGATTGTGAATGTGCGCATTTTGTTTAAAAGTACTTTAAAGAATTTCAATTTGTTTATAATATAAATTGTTTAAATCAATCAAGCCTCTCCCTCTTTTTCTCTCGGTAGAGTCACTCTTTCTATTCACTCTTTCTTTACTTAAGGTGATGACTTCCGTATTTGGTGAGTGAAGTGTGGGTGAGAATTTCCAGTGCATGAATCTGTGTTTGTGTCCAGTTAATAATTCCGAATGAATATAAGTACCGGCATAGCATAAGGGTCAATCTTGTTTTTACCATTCAGTTTTGTTTTTAAAATTGATTCTATTCGTTTCTTGTATGTAGAACTTACTTTGCATCGTTTATGATCAATTTGTTTAGCCTGCGCAAATCCTAGATATTTGTATACGTCTCTTCGTCCATTGCTCCAATACGCGTCAACTTCAAGCTATTCTAATTTCGTTATCTTTCTTTTGATGATAATATGACAGGAAGTGACACATTTATCAATTCCAAAGTCCATTCATATATCCATACTGTCACATTTAAAGCATATACCTTGAGATCGTACATGTAAAATAAATGTGAAAGTGTGTGGCAAATCGTATTACAATATTTTATTTTGAAGCCGTGTGTAGATTTTAAGTATGTGAGATAATGTATTTAATGAAAGACAAAACCATAACGCACTATACGAATCACCTTGAAAAATACCTCTGATGCACAGCTTGACGAAAAATCCAATCAGCTTCACGTTATGTCGATATAACACATCACAATATCAATAATATGTGAACAGACTCCACAAGTGGTGATTTTATATCTTTCTCTCTGTAAACATTGTGAGAAGACGATCATAAGACATGTCACACTTGACCTGTTCGATCTGAGTATTGAGATTCTATACACGAACGGAAGTCTGAACTCAAGTCACGGTCACAAATGGTATTTTAATCCGAGATGTCGACGGAAATTCTTATGTAAACGAAAGCATTCCTGTTCCGTTAGCAACATTCGTCTTAGATGTAAATGAACCATCCAGTATTATTTCTTCCCAAAACTTAAAAGGAAATTAGCTTTTTGTTTTGACAGACATTTTTTTCCTTCTTTAAAACACACGCTAAAATATCTAGAGAACGCTATACAAGTTATTGAAACAGTGGTAATAATCACGATGTGGTTTTGTAAGAACTAAAAACTGTATTCAAAAAGTTTTAAATATTTGAATCATTATACGGTTGTTATTGGCATTAGTTATGTAAATTAATTACTTAATTTCCCCGTAACACACAACTATTTGAAACATTACATTTGGAATCCAGGTCATATTCGTACGAACCCACATCGTGCTTTGATTGCTTTCTCAATGTTGTGTAGCGTCTCAAGATATTACAAAAAAAAACATTCTTTTCGCGTGGTTTTTCTATATATACTACCCATTCGCCTTAACTGTTATTTCTTGGTACTCGTTAGAACGTCCAAAGCGCTTCATCGCGGTTTGTAATCAAGCGCAAGATTGTGATCCCAGAGAGAGAAAAGTAGATGAGTTTTGTTTATGGTTTGTGGTATTCATGAGTAAAATGAACCAAACGGCGGCTACATATGTAACGAAACCTGTAGTGTGGGCAACAGTGGCGTGCAAGGGTAGTCAATTGCCCACCCTAATTAAGCTAGCCCTCTCCTCCGCTGACCCCCATCCCGATGCAATAATTGTTGGATCACATACAAAATAAGACAATATTTCATTTATGTCGAATATTGGTATGATTTTGACCAGACATCCAGCGCATTGAGTTAATATTTTGTGTGGAGAATCTCCCTGTATAATGTGCGTGCCCCGGTTTGATGGTCAAGCAAGTCACTGCCTTGTGATGTGCTCAGACTGAAACAACAAATGAAAACGCCTCTAGCGTCGCCCATGGTGAAGGATGCTTGACATCTTCAACGAACAGAACAAAGCATCTTTCAAGATGCAGATTTACACGAAGCAAATAATGTTACGAACAACAGTTTGTCTGCTTTGCTCGCGGCCACGTTGATTGTTGTCTACAACAATGTTGTAGATCTGTCCCCGAAGATGGACGTCGTACGTCGAGGAGGTTATGGTGGAAGTTTAGCCTACTTGGCAACAGATTCTTCTCAACTCAAAGAGTTCTAATCGTCATTCAAAGTACAGATCCGTCGTTTGGGTTTGTTTATTTCTATCACGGAAAGCAAGTTCTTCTGATAAGTTTAATCACAGGTAATGTGTCTCGAATGAACGCAAAACTTTGTGGGAACTGTAAAGTCATCGTTGCAGATTTATGTATACATTTGGAAAATGCTCCTATAGTGCCGAATGAAGCAACTTGCTTGCATCATGCTGTACTTCTTTGCTTTGTAAGTACTAGTACTTGTCGAAAACCGCACACAATTTTAATTTTAAAATAATATCTCAAGAATGGACTTCGAAATCGAAAATCTGAATCAACAGCGCACTGTTGTTTGGTAAGCCCTACTGGGCTAATGTAATAATGCTCCAAAATGTGTCTAACATAATATTAATCAGTATTTTTGTTTTTTAATCTACTAATTTTCAAAAACAACTATGCTACTGATTTAATAATTTCATTCTGACTCTAGGGCTTACCAAAACAATGTGCTGACCAGTCAGATTTTCGATTTCGAGAAGCATTCTTGGGATAAAATTTAAAAATGAAAATTTTCTGCGGTTTTTGACGTAGAGGTACCCTCCGGCTTGTTTCGATTCGTTCGTTCGATTGTTTTGATTCGGGTTGATTCGAATCTATAAATCGGCAGAGGGAGAGCAAAATATAAAATAGTGAACGTTTCCGTTTTCAGTCTTATTATCTTAAGAACTCGTCAAAACATCCGAACAATGCGAAATTGCTAAATCATAGGAAAAAACATTAGTATTTATAGTATTTTCAAATGTCTACCAAATTCGTAGTTTTTTGCATTAGACGAAAAATCTCCCCATTGTTGCCAATGCCATTATATCGTTATCGAAATTCTACTCTACGCGTAAAATGTTCATCTAACTTCAATGATCCTCAAATGAGAATCATATTGAAATAGTGAAATACCGGTCTGGAGAGAACAGTATTATAGCGCGGTTTGACTATTGGGACTAACCCCAACACAGATTATATTCTTGACCTATCCCTAATTTTCGTATACATTCCGAACTACTTTGTGAAAATGGGGGCGGGCCATGAAAAATCCCTGGACCGCGATTATGATTATTTCCGAGAATTATACTCCCGATTTAATATGCAGGACATTTTCAAATGTTTTGTTAGTGTTTGCTAAAATTATAGTTACCAGAATAAGAGTCAAAACAACATATATATATATATTGAATCAAAACAACTAATTAGTTGAAGAGATAAAAGATAAAAATGCCCAACATTGTATGGCCTCATCATCACATATATGGTCGTGGTCACCATCCCTGTGTTCCAGGTTCGAATCCTGACTTGGGCATGGATGTTATGTAGTGGTTTCATCTTTATAATAACTGCTCATCGTTTCTATGAGAGATAAGGGTTAAATCATAATCTATACTAAATCTACCTTTCAATATGGTAATAATCTAATTGTTATAATAGTACAATAATTGACATTGCCACTTTTAATTACTACACCTTTTGGACATCCTTAGTGCCATGCGAGCAAAAAATGTTACACAATTGTTCAGAGATTTGAAAACAACTAAATTTGAATTTGAAGTAATGATGCCGAGTTTGATTCGTTATGTTTAAACCATTTCGTGAACTTAGCTCTAGGCCTAAAAAGACGTTAAAGCTTTGTCCCTAAATTAACTACGTTGATCAGAGATGAAAGTAAATTTTAAATTAGTAAAAATCTGCTAACGACGCAAACCCCCTGCCCTCCACCCCCTCCCCGTCTCATCAAAACCCATTCCCCTTTAGCGTGGAGTCACGAATATTAGTTGTCCTATGGAATCAAATGACTTTTCCCTTCACTCTTCGCTGTTCATGTTCGCGATCCGTTTATAATATGCTTTTCTCAAAGATTAATAAACGTATTTAGACGAGATTTGTTCGTGAATATAGTCTAAAAGTGTTCCAGAATTATAAGATAGCTCAATAAGGTCTTGAATGACCGGTCCCCGCTATTATGAAATAACGAATGATGCTTTCGCTACATATACGCCTCAGCGGACGCAGGAGTCTCTGGTTGTAGTAGGTATAGTAGGGCTATACACAAACATTTATTTGTAAATTAAAACAGGACCGTAATCCGCCGTCTGTAGAAATCTTACATTTGACGAGAGGTCATTAGATATTATTTCTTCCGAACGCTTTTGTGGATTTAATTGAAATTGTTAAAACATTGTATTGAGTTCGACGTATATTTACAATCAGATGATTCGTTAAGAGATTAATACATGTTTCTCTACATACAAGACTTACATTACCATCAAGTTCATCGTCATCGTCATCGTCATCGTCATCGTCATATTGTTGTGTATTGGAAGTACTCAACCTCAGGGTCAAACGAGTGACGACCTCGGTCCCTTATTAGTTCCCTAAAATGGCATGGACGAGAGTCAACTTTTAGCGTCTTGACGCGCCATAGCCCATGGCTATCAGCAAAGAATATCAATCCTCACAAACGTTCTGCATCATCCATACATCTGTTCATACATCATACTTTAGTGTTCCTTCCTCCATGGCGCTTTCCTTCCGAAGAGAATCCATAGCAACCTTGTGGATGCTGACGTCATAGGTGAGTGAGTCGGAGCAAATGAGAGGGTGGCTTTAAAATAGTGCAAATACACAATGTTAATAATAATAATATTTACAATATAGTGTAAATACATTTGAATTTTATACAAATGTATTTATTTTAAATTTTATTTATGCCACGAGACACACAAAACAAGAAAGTCCAAGCACGGAAAGTACTAAGAAATCGAATTCTATATGTACAGGAAACCGCTTTATATATAGATGTACAGTTGTGGCTCCAAGTTGTAACAACGCGTACCACATTGAACGCCAAGGTATAATAATTTTACTTTTACTAACTGAGCTCCTCCAAATGTTGGCAAAAACTTGATTTTGGACAGATGCTAGAATAACCCCCTGCTTTAATTAGTCCGCACTCCTCGCCAAGACTGAAATGAACCGACCAGCCAGCTTGTTGTTCCAGTCAATGCAGGACACGCCCACAAGCAAAGCGCTTATACAAACATGAATGGCAACATACATCCGCGACAAATTGTCGTTTCTAATCGAACGTTATTTATAAACAACAAAGGAATAGTGAGATCACGTGTTTTCGTGATAACTAAAGGATGGTCCACACAGGTTTTTTAAGCATAAGATTTAAGGTTTAACGCGTAGTCGTAAAGTTGGATCATAGGAAACACGTACTAGCGTTCACACAAAGTTTTAGTTTTAAGAGATTGTTTTCATTGTTGTTCTTGGCAACAACGTCTTAAAACCTTAAATCTTATGCTTAAAAAATCTGTGTGGACCAGCCTTTAAGACCAAACACCTATTCTAATATTGCTAATGTGGAAATGTTGAATCGATTAATGAAAATGTCTAAAGTTTGTTTTGAAACAACTTTCGAATGAAGTAATTCCAATGTACAACCACCGTTCTAATTATAATACACTTATAAAGAAACACCATATTGCCTTATACCCATATGGTAGGTAGTGTTCTTGAAGTATGGCTAACAAGTCTGGAGGCCTAATGCGCTATCTGTAATACCACAGACAAATTCTTCCAATCCGTTATCTGTGGTTATACTACATTGTATGGAATTGTCTGTTATCGATGACTCACCGAACGTGTATCACTGCGTTCTTGTACTGTCTGTCTGTATGGCTATAGCTTATCTGTACCAATGTCGTACCATGTAAAACCTGGCAAAACGGCCGTCTTTGATATTTAGAACACGTTTACGCAAAAGTATAGGATTGCACCCACACCTCTATAGCTTATGCGCAGCTGAAACCTGGACGGGCATATTTCAGCCGCTTCCTCCCTTCACATTCTCTCGGTTAGGCCTTCCTTTTCTAAATCCGCCTGGGAAGGTTTGATTTCTTACTTTGACCTTTTTTCTCTTTGACACAAACCTATTGCTTACTCTTTACGTCGTGTTTTGTGTTTCGTTTCTTCCGTTGCTACTTGCTGTTGCTTTGTGGCCGGTTGTGGTCTAGCTAGCTTCGTAGCTACTTCCAAATTCCTTCCTCCGTTTGGGCCAGGGGTAGCTCTGCCTGTCGTGAGAGGCGGCTAAAGCCGATGTCATATTGCCTCGTTAATGAGTAGGCCTAAATACAGCTATAGAAACTCTTTCACCGCAACATTTTGTGGAACTGACGTGTTAGTTAATATTCAGAATGATCTTTAGTTAAATCACTTCACATCCGGTGAGTTGTAAATTACAGAACTTGATTTCTATCTGTATTCTGTATATTATTATATAACACCATTACGTAGTACTGCACATTGCACAGCATTACAATACACAAACATCAACTAAGTAATTAGTAATGAACACAATCACACTGCGTGTAAATTAGGTCCGGTATTTTGAACAGGTAATAAGGAATTTAATAGGACCTAATAAGCTATTGGTGGATTTTAAAGCTTCTAAGTGGTGGTTGCTACAGTGAAGATAAGTTATTAGCTACTTACTTTCTAATTAGTCTATAGTAATCGGTAATACCGGCCCTAATTCTATAAACATGACCCCTTTTATGGGCATTTAATTGTTCGCGCCAATATGCTTGTGAGCGTGCTTTCCTCCATATGTTATCTACTCCGGTCAAAATTGTGACGATCGTTACAATTCGTAAGTCGTGAAATGTTTGGATTGATCTAGCTAGAGCAGAAGAATCATGATATTCTTCTTACTCGATCCCAATGCGAGGAGGAGTAAGTTGGAATAATGTAAATTGTAGTTTGTACATTAAACCTCGACAGAGTAATTGTTTTATTGTTTTCCTCTTGTGTCGGTTCGGTTCTGTGATATTTCAAGAAAATTTTCGTAACTCTTTCTGCATCATTGATGGAGCTAGATTATGAATTGCAGAATAATGTTTCATAATGGTTGACTTCTGGGGCATAATTAAAATTCCAGTCTAACTCCGTTAAAGCGATTTTTTGACAATGCGAAGAGTATGGGTACTCTAACCTCTTCGGGAAATTGTAAGGGCTACTTGAGCCTATGCTCTACACTCTACAATGATGTGAACAGAAATGTGAGTAAAGTCGAGTAGGCAACGAGCAAATCTATACTGAGAACGCTATATCGTCATGACTCTAGCACCTGATTTTCATGGAAATTGTAAGGGCTACTTGAGCCTATGCTCTACACTCTACAATGTTGTGAACAGAAATGTGAGTAAAGTCGAGTAGGCAACGAGCAAATCTATACTGAGAACGCTATATCGTCATGACTCTAGCACCTGATTTTCATGGAAATTGTAAGGGCTACTTGAGCCTATGCTCTACACTCTACAATGATATGAACAGAAATGTGAGTAAAGTCGAGTAGGCAACGAGCAAATCTATACTGAGAACGCTATAACGTCATGACTCTAGCACCTGATTTTCATGGAAATTGTAAGTGCTACTTGAGCCTATGCTCTACACTCTACAATGATATGAACAGAAATGTGAGTAAAGTCGAGTAGGCAACGAGCAAATCTATACTGAGAACGCTATATCGTCATGACTCTAGCACCTGATTTTCATGGTCTAATAGAACGGCCGCTTCGATATAGATCGTACGGCTCTTAATGACTACAAGCTATTGCAATGGCAAGATAACTAGCTTGCTCAGTCTTATCTCATATTGATTTCTCGTTAGGCTACACGTTTAGAAAAACATGGAATGTGAGTCTATTGTGAGCTGCCGAGATGGGTTGTCATTTCCTGTGATCCTCCGCAGCTCTGCCTACAAGAGTGTGAGAGCCGGGCACATCAAAGCTATTGATAGAAAATACCGAACCTCTACGAAACCTAATCTGAATCGGACCAAGCGTTAGGAATCGTAGATTTAGAAGTGAAAATGGCGTATGGCATACCGACCATTATGGTATAGACATATAGTGGTGGGGTGTATGTATGTATTTTATCTAGTTGGGTCACTTGGGTGAAATATCGAAGAAGCATGCAGATACAAAACATGAAGATACAATAATATTCAGTGCAGAATTAATTAACAAGGTGATTGGTTTATTGTTGCAGTTCCACCTCACCGTTTAAACACTTACCGATACCATTTACCAAGACAATATTTTGCATGCGTGTGAGCACCTAGACAGCACAGTACAGCAACTCACCTAGACAGCAAACAAAATATATGTTTCAGGTTACATAGTACCACCACCTGCAAATGTCACAGAGGGTCGTTGCAGTTTACAACCACAAGCGGATTCTTTCTTGCATTTCCACTGGCAAAATTAGTGTTATTTTTTAATTTGTTCTCCGTTAGCCAAGAACAGAAGCAGAAGTTTGTTTTGTAATAATGATTTATTCTTGACGAAAGTTGTCGGGTGCTGTCGGCCGTCGTTATAGGTAAGTGAGCTCACTCTATCTGCAGCTCTTTCACAGTATTATGTTGTGCAGAGTTGGCTTATTTTGTTCGTGATTTGTTTTAGAATTAAGATTATAAAAGCGACGGTTTGAAATATGTTTGGCAACTTATATGAGACTATTCCCCAAACATTTCTTAACCTCACATTGATTTATATTTTGGCCAATTATAAGGTAGATTTAATTCAAATTAAAATATTTATTTTATTTTCTTATATTTTACACCATTATTAACAATTACATGTACACAGAACATTTAAGATTAGGTTATGTGTTATGTGTAAAAAAAGTCCAACTAAGACACTGTCTTGTGTTTGGGCTGTGTTAAAATAGCTAGTTGTTTGTATTACTTTATTTAATAATTTATTGTATTACTTGTACACTGTTATTTTATTATAGCCTAATACTACAGTATAAGCGATTATATATTTTATATGCATTAATGATTCAATTAGAAGACTTTATTTTATGCAAACATTTAATAATAATGAAAATCATAAATAGCAAGAATAACAAAAACAAAACATAAAAAACCAAGAACAATAACAAAATTGAGAAATTAAATAAAAGTAATTCAATAAAAAAAGTGATATTAAATAATATAAATACATTATATAAATATGAAGGAATATGAAAAGGGAAAGGTGTAAAAATATGTGTATATATATATATATATATATACAGAAAAAAAAGAAAAAAATCAAAAATAGAAAACAAAAACTGATTTGTTAACGGTCTCAGCTCAAATACGAAAATGAGGATTACAAACAATCAGGAACTGCAATCTGGGGAAATAACATGAATGTAATGGAATATCTCGGTACAAGAATGACCTGCGGAACGACACAGAATCTTGAGTTCGTTCAACTGCATGAAACACATTTGGTACAATCGTAAAAAATACATTTCAACATCTTAAAAGTATTGACCAGTAGGCGTACATGAAACTTCATTCACTCATCATTGTTAAGAGATCATCCTGTAAATCTTGGCTGAAAGGAACTTCATCAAATAAATGGTCTATTCTTCTCTGCAGCACAATATAACCTGGAGATGGTCGTACTGCCCACACAACTAAACAAAAATCAATAAATAATAATTTTGTAGTTGGTTATCAGCAGCGAATCTGGATTTTGGTTTCATGTTATGACTAAACTCTGCCTAGCATGATGCTGTATCAAAACAAATGTTGTACAGTAATAATATTATAGTAATGTTGTGTGTTTTGTTCTCAAGACAGCCCAAATGTCATGAGAAGTGCTCATCGGAACCCAAGGCCGCCCCTCGCCTCTTCCGCCCCTGAACTAAAGTAAATACAAATAAAGAGCTAAACATCAATGGCGATATAGATCAAGCGTGTGTGGTGTGTGTACTATAATGTATGCGACGTAGGGCAAGGCAAGGACAAGTGGAAGGGGAAAAAAGTATAGTAGTAGTGTAACATATATGGAAGGCGGATAGGGTTGGATCTAGGAAGCTTGGTAAAAAGAAGAAGTGGTTGTAGAAAAGAAAGATTGTTGGGTATTGTTGAGAGATGTTACTATGGTTGAGAAAAATAACAAGATAAAAAAACTTAGTGTTGTTTAAAAAGGTGTCAGTGGAGGACTGGTTTTTGTGTGTGTGACGCCCACGACAGCTGCTTCGGGACGTCGAAACAGGCCTGTTTCGAAGTGCGACGGTTGTTCGTGAGGTAAACATCAAGCCATCAAACGAGTAAGTAATGTAATATCGACTGAGCTAGTTATATAAAATAATAATTTGTCTACTTGAGATACCGGGCTAGACAGTATTTGACAATTTGGCGCTCCAACGTGTAGGGCTCGGTCTACTACAACGACCGAGATGGTAGATGTCTGTCCATAGGTTTAGATCAATATTAGGCTAGAGAAGTTTGTCTAGGGAATGTGTTACCAAATTTTAGTTAAATCGGCAGATCAGATTCGAGATTGTCCATAGGTTGATACGTATGATTGTGTGAATGTATGAATAGACTAGTGGAGGTTCAAGAAAATTTGGAGTAGCAAAGAGTGGTTAAAGTATGGAGAGGGAGCTTGATGATATTGAAGGAAGTGAATATGAGGGGTTAAGAGTGGAGAGGGAGCTTGACGATATTGAAGGGAGCTTGATGATGGATGGACCAGATGAGGATGGAGATATCAAGAGCATGATAAGGAATTTAATGAGGATGCAAGTAGGTGTGACAGCCAAGATCACGGAGATGAAGAAAGGGCAAGATGAACAAGCTAGGGCTTTGGAAGAAATGAAGAAAGGGCAGGATGAGCAAGCTAGGGCTTTGGAAGAGATGCAGAGGGATATGGTTAAACAAGTGGACTTAGAGAAGATGAGGAAAGAAATGACCACGGAGATGAGTATGATAAAGTATAGTTTGGGAAAACAGGTAGATAAACAAGTTAAAGAAGTTAAGAAGGAGCTAGAGGTCCGTATGGACAAGGAAATTAAAGGAGTGATTAGTCGAATTGATGAAAACGGACAACAATATACTGAAAAGATTGAAGAGTTATCTGAGGTGGTTACTAGGCTAGAACACGATGGATCCACACAAGTAGAAAGTGGAATCAAACTTTTTAGTTTGATCAATGGACTTCAAGATCAGGTGACGGAAGTCAGAGGAGTCATGAGTAAATCGAACCTAGCTGGTTCCTTTTCAGGCCATGAAGTCGTATGGGAGCGTGAAAGGTACGTGAGTGATAAATTAGCGAGTGAGCAGGTTCAATTTAACAATTCGACGAATGGCTTACATCCGGTAGAGTTCATGACGATTTTGGAAAGCAGGTTTGATATGTACGAGGTACCGAAAGAGTCCAGATTAAGTCTCGCTGTACAGAGTTGTGTAGGTTCAGTCAAGGAATGGCTGAGGGAAAATGATTTCAGAACGTATGAGCAATTCAGACACGACTTCTTAGGAAAATATTGGAACCAGTTTGAGCAAAACAGGTTAATGAAACAGATTTACAATGGGTTGTATTCTCCTTCCGGTTTCTCGTCGATGTCGGGATACTTCAAACGTCTTATGCGACAAGCTAAATACCTTGCATGTCCGATACCGGAACCTGTGTTGGTGAGGCAGTTAATAAGCCATTTCAGGGAAGAGGTCAAAGTTGTACTCCTACAGGCTGAGGGAACGGCAGGTCAGATCTTGAACATATTAACAAATCTAGAAGGGGAAAACATATCATTTATGGCAAGTCAACGTGATGGCAACTACGGCAACAGGGATAATAACTATGGGAACTGGCGTAACCACAACAATAGTTACAACAATACAAGAGAACGAAATACCGTTAAACGCGATGGGCCATCAACCAGTAGTGGACAAAACTCTTCCGGAAGTTTAAACAAGTAGGGGCTGAGGAAGTTAGCGGGAATCAGCAGCCTTTATTACAAGAACCCGCGAAACAAGTTAATACGGTGTTTCAGAAACCGAGTGAATTTCTAATTGAAGATGACGAGGAAACTATTAATTGTGAAAAAGAAGTACCGATGTGCCCTGTTTTACAAGTTATTTTAGAAGGTGTTAAAGTGGATGCCCTGTTAGATTCAGGAGGGGAGGTGTCATGTATGTCGGAAGAATTCTACGAGGAATTGGTTAGTAAGGGAGTGCATATTGTTTCTTTGCCCGTGGTTGGAATAAACGTGATAGGAGCAACAAGTAAGAGAAGTAAGCGTGTGACAAAACAGGTTTTGGTGGATGTAAACATTGGATCAATTGAGACAAAAGTGATGTGTTTAGTCGTGGCGAACCTTGTAAGGGAAGTAATATTGGGTATTGATTGGCTAACTGAGAACTCGGTGAGTGTGGATTTCAAGTACAAGAGGGTTCAAGTAAAGGGACAATGTATCGATCCACAATTAATAACTATGCACAGAAATAACATTACTGAAGACAGAAACCTAAGCACTGTTTGTCAATTAAATCCGTCAAACCAAATTGGAATTACTATTAATGAACCAACTTATGAATCTATTAATGTTGGGATAGGACAGGCTAAGTTACAAGGTATAATTGAAAATTTGAATTTGGAATCCTATCAAAAAAATGAATTACATGATGTATTGTTCAAGTATCAAGAATTGTTTAAAGACACTCCGGGAAGGATTAAGGGATTTGAATGCGAACTTAAATTAAAAAATGATGAAGGTTATTTTGAAAGGAATTATCCGATACCATATGCTCATAAGGAGGCAGTTAACAAACAAATTGAGAGTATGCTTGAATGTCGGGTAATAGAAAGATCTACCAGTCCTTACATTAATCCGATGGTTGTGGTGATGAAAAAAGGGGGGGCAGTACGATTGTGTTTAGATGCGAGACATTTAAATAAGCGATTAATTCCCGAGTACGAAAGCCCTTGTCCGCCACAAGAATTGCTACAGAGTTTCGGAGAATTTAAATGGTTAACCAACTTGGATATGGTTGCATCGTATTGGCAAGTACCATTGGCCAAGAAAAGTAGGCCATTTACTGCGTTTAAGCACAATCAGAATGTTTACTGTTTTACTGTTCTACCATTTGGACTAAATGTGTCCGTGGCGGTCTTCATACGGGCAATGAACCAGGTGTTGGGTTGCGATATCGATCACTTTTGTAAAGCTTATGTCGATGATTTACTCATTTACTCGCGTACATTCGAAGAGCACCTTGAACATATACGAATTATACTATCTAGATTGGCAGAAGCGGGAATAACGATTAATCTAGCAAAATCGAAGTTTTTCCAGAGCACTGTTCCATTTTTAGGACACATATTGAGTAAGGGAGGATTGAGCCCTGATCCCCGTAAATTGGAAATTATATATGACTGGCCCAGACCAAGAAATACGCGTCAACTTAAAGGCTTTCTTGGACTTTGCAGTTTCTACCGTATTTATGCAGCAACATATGCGAAGGTTACTGTACCATTACAGGGGTTAATTAAGAAGGGAGTGAGTTGGAAATGGACAGATGAACATGAAGATGCGTTCAACAAAGTAAAATCTCTTTTTATTGCAAATGTACAGTTAAAATTTCCAGACTACAATAAGCCATTCTATTTACAATGCGACGCAAGTGATATAGGATTGGGCGCTCATTTATATCAGTTGGATAATGAAGGGCACGAAATGGTGATTTGTATGGCGTCACGATTGCTCCAAGGAAGTGAAGTTCATTTTACGGTATCCGAGAAGGAATTATTGGCAATTGTATGGTCGCTGATGAAATTTCGAATTTTCATATTGGGTGTGGACCTTACTATTATTACCGATCACAAGGCACTTACGTTTTTAATGCAAAGTAGACTTCTATCAAGCAGACTTACGAGATGGATTTTATTAATTCAACAGTTTAAATTTAACATTGTTCACTGTCCAGGACGGGATAATAAAGTAGCTGACATTCTCAGTAGATTCCCAACAAAATTGAATGGTGATATGGTTGATATGCGAAACACCGACCGTGAAGTACTAATCGCGCCTATTGTTCAGAGCATTCGTTCTGACTTAAAGAAAAAATTGAACAATATCGATAAATATCAAAGGGAGGATGATCACTTTGGCGAAATAATGACAAGGTTGGATATTGAAGACAATGATAGGGAGGTGAAATTTAAGATTCAAAATAAAAAATTATATCACCGGACAGGAGATAATTGCCCTTGGAAATTGTGCTTACCGAAATCGCTAATAAAAGAAGTCGTTGATAGTGTTCATGTTGAGTTGGGACATTTTGGGGCGAGAAAATGTATCGTTGCATTACGAGAATATTTCCATTTTAAACACTTAGAGAGAATGGTGAGAAAGATTGTGGGTACGTGTGAAGTATGTCAAAGAACAAAACACCCTAATCGTATCGCACACGGCACGTACACACCAATTATACCAACGAATTTGGGACAATTAGTGTCAGTTGATATTTTCGGACCATTGCCAAAAGGACAAAGAGGGATGAGATATGTTTTTGTGTTTCTGGATGTGTTCTCTAAATTGGTCACCCTGTACCCACTTGTTCGACAGACGGCACTTGCAGTTACAAACAAGGTTAAACTATACATAGCAACGGTTCAAAAGCCTAGTAGCATCTTATCAGACCACGGGACTCAATTCACTTCACGTGAGTGGAATGAAGCGTTGGAAGAGAGGGGAGTGAAGGCGTACTTGAGTTCGATACGACACCCGGCATCGAACCCAGTTGAGAGAGTTATGAGAGAGATAGGGAGAATACTTAGAGTGTACTGTTCGAAAAATCATGCTAGTTGGGTGAAATGGATTCCACAAGTTGAAGATTGGTTGAATTCAACATATCACGAAAGTACCGGATACTCACCAACGGAGCTTCATTTTAATGAGAAATATAAACCTAGTGTGGCTTCATGTTTAAAACTTACCCAAGAAGGTTGTACGGATATACCGAAAAATACAAAAATCATGTTGGCAAGAGAGAGGCTCTTGAATAAGGCGGAGAGCAGGAAGGTACGTCATGAAAATAAATTTCCAGACAAAACTGTCTTCCAGGTGGGCGATAAAGTTTTATTAAAGTCGTTACATGTCTCCAATTTATCGGCCAAGGAGTGTAAAAAATTTTTTGATATTTATGAAGGTCCATATGATATAGCCGCAATTGCAGGTGCCAATGCATATGAATTGGTTACTACTCAAGGCGTATCGAAGGGAGTTTTTAATATTGTTAATTTGAAACCGTACAAAATGTTTATGGAATAACATTGTTCTGTATGTGTTGGTGGATTTCATGTTGATAGTAATGTGGTTAAATGTTTGTTTCGTTGCTGTAGTGTGATCGGCCGACATTTTGTCTTGGGTTCGATGTTATTTTGGTTGCCATAGGTATGTTTTTTTACCATTTTTGTGGAAAGAAATACAAATTGCGACAAAAAATTAAAAAAACATGGGGGGTAATTGTCGTAATAGCGTTGTCGTAAAATTGTCGTAATAGCGTTGTCGTAAAATTGTCGTAATAGCGTTGTCATAATAGGGTTGTCATAATGTTGTCGAGAAGTTGATGATACCAGTGGTATAAATAATTTAAAAAAAAAAAAAGATTTTTTTTTATTCACTGAGTGGTGGTTTTTTTTTGTCAAAAGGAATGTGGTGGGTCACATTGCCTGTGATACATTATCTGCAATATGCAGAAGAAAAAAAAAAAAGAATTTTTTAAATTCACTGGGTGGATTTTTTTTGTCTAAAGGATTGTTGCATAATATAGTAAGTCAGACATTGTTGGGAATTACAGAGTGGCATTGTTGAGGTATTGTCAAACTTTGACCATAGTTGGAGTGTTGATGAGGTAGTCAGTATGAATGGAGGATATATTCGTTTAGGGGATGGTCATTTGGGGTATAATTATTTCTATATTTATCGTTAAAAGGACAAATATAAGAAATAGGGGGGTAATTGTAACATATATGGAAGGCGGATAGGGTTGGATCTAGGAAGCTTGGTAAAAAGAAGAAGTGGTTGTAGAAAAGAAAGATTGTTGGGTATTGTTGAGAGATGTTACTATGGTTGAGAAAAATAACAAGATAAAAAAACTTAGTGTTGTTTAAAAAGGTGTCAGTGGAGGACTGGTTTTTGTGTGTGTGACGCCCACGACAGCTGCTTCGGGACGTCGAAACAGGCCTGTTTCGAAGTGCGACGGTTGTTCGTGAGGTAAACATCAAGCCATCAAACGAGTAAGTAATGTAATATCGACTGAGCTAGTTATATAAAATAATAATTTGTCTACTTGAGATACCGGGCTAGACAGTATTTGACAATAGCATTAAGCACATGCCAAGATTATAATAAATGCAACAGGTAATTTAGGTTAATATACGTCGAAAATCCGAACCGAAGAAAATCAATAATCCACGGATGATAACATGACAAAATGAATGAACGATAGCATAGCGAATACCAGTACCAAACCAACAACATCAACTTCACGAGTGCCAATTGAATGAATAAGTAACTATACACGGTGTGTGCATGTGTGTGTGTGTGGGTGCAATATGGTAATGCGTTAATTCAAGACACTAGTTTAACTGTGGACAGTGAGAAATCCTAACTGATACGTGAATTAAAGCAATAAATGTTGCTTTTCCGTTTCACTGCGGTATAATAATTTCATGCTCAGCATGCAGCAAGATTATTCCTGCAGCGGAGGACGGTTGGTACAGCAGCATCATGCACCTTGGTACTCAACATGTAAGAATATTTATGTAACACAACGCACGAATATAAATAAACACTTCAATTCTTACACTAGCCATAGCGTCCTGGAAAATAACATTACTTAGGAGGTAAAGCGGATTTATTTCATATACATACAGATACAGGTAAGCTTCTTAAAGCGGCTTTCATACGAAACATATCATATTTAATTGTCCGAGCCGAGGTCCTCCCACCCCGTCTGGGCCAGGGGCAGATTTAACCCAGTGCCGTTCAAAAGAGGCTAACGAATTAGAATCTGCCATTTCCTCTTGTATTTTTCTATTTGAACGTAGTTCCTAGTTATTGTTAATTTACTTTAAAAAATATATTTGAAGTTCTGTATATTATCTAAACGTCCACAAAATATACATCCAAGTTACAGATCCTACAATCTTCGTTATCATGTGGGTTGAGATTTGAGATTCTCTATTCTCAAATCATATATCATACATCACAATTATAACTACAGCTAACCAAGAGTATTCACGTTTATTTCGAATCTTCACTTTGTAATTCTGTAGGAAAAGTGGAGTTTACATTTCAAAGTAAGCGAGTGCAACTTGACGACACCAAGGTA
Source organism: Isoperla grammatica (assembly GCA_945910005.1). Classification (NCBI taxonomy): domain Eukaryota; kingdom Metazoa; phylum Arthropoda; class Insecta; order Plecoptera; family Perlodidae; genus Isoperla; species Isoperla grammatica. The sequence goes on from OX246738.1 coordinate 35,856,442, forward strand.
TACCGATTCTGTAGAGCGTACAATGATGGTATCTCACCATCACATACATCTCACCCAACACAAACGTTTCACCGTCCTTAACAAGTTCAGATGCTTCTCTCACACGGAGTTTATTGTTTCTCACGTTTTATATCCAACTGCTGGCACGATTTGTGTCTCGCGTTGACTTACAGAATATTGAATATTTATCAAAGAGAGGTGCATGTCATAATTACCTCATTCACCACAATCGGTCATACATTCAGGTATATATCTACAACGCTTCTCGGATCACGTTCAAAACAACATAAATTCTTGACGAGATGGACATTTTATCATGATATGGCTATCTTACATTTTGCCGCCGTTTTTTTATTTTGAAACTTATTATGTTTTGGATACGTTTCATCCAGAACCCAATATGGCTGTAAGTTTGTTTTACTTTTACTCCCAAATGAGCGCGAGAAATGTCGCGGTTTCCAACTGGTCGACTGTTTTTTTACCCTCAGAAGTTTTCTTTATATTCTCGTTATAGTTCATACATCTTGTCATTCAAGCTTTCTTCACTCAACGGTTATAAAAACGACCTTGCCTAACATAACGGGGTGACTGACAGGGGGGGGGGGGGGTGCTTATTGTTTTTCTCAGGACTCCAATAACAAAATGAAAATAGTTTTTCGAAACAGAAATTTAAGGAATCCCGTCGAGCAAACAATTGGTCAATTGATCAACCTCCCCAGTTCCAATCAACCGCACTAATCGGACATACAGTTCCTCTTTCCTCATCTCATTCTTATTTTAATATCAGCAGTTCCAAAACTGCTAGCGACTCAAGGGGCTGTACACACACAGGTACAGCCTAGGCTAATGGGATAGACGAGTTTTCGTAGCCTGAGGTGAACGCAGCTCACAATAAAACGAACTCTTAAAATCTAGATCCACACACTGTTACGGGCGTACAACTCTTGTGTAATGTGCGTTTTGTGTAAACACAGCGCTCTACTCCTTGAACCGATGTAATTGTGTCGGCAACAGCAAGAATGCGGCGTCGGTGAGCGTCGCGATGCAATGTGGGTCCCGTGCCGTGACGTGCCGTGACGTGCCGTGACGACCCGTCACGCTACAACAGTCCGTCGACCCAACCGACGTCAGTCGATACGTTTGGTCGATAATGGGTTGGATTTGCAACCCTCTAGTGTAGGCCTACCCTGTGTTGCACGCGACACGCAACGATACCCAACGCGTCTCCAGCCTACCATGCAGCCATGTGCGAGAAGGGAAGTAAGTCCCAATACAAACAGTTAAATAATATGTCATTGATTGTGAATGTATATTATATACCTTCCTCAGCCCAAGTACCGCATTAAACTCCAACCACAATTGTCGACATCGCTGGATCATAATCGGGATCGGGATCACAATCGTATACGTCGTTTCTCAGGCTAAATCATTACGACATTACGATTTTGTTGTGCAAATGGTCATTCATGAGAACCATGAAATACAAGCATTATGTAAGAATATGTTTAGAGTATTTAATTTAAGAATAATTTTTGCAGTGTAGGTTTGGCTAGGCAAAAGGGAGAGGCATTTTATTGAATAATTGTGTTCGTATTGGACGTAATGAAATTTAATTCAATATTATGATTTTTTATTTAAAAAATTCGCGTACTTCGTAATTGTTGACTGATAGTCTTTCAATAAATTAAAATGGCGAATAACAATTACATTTCTATATTCAGTATATATTTTACATATACATAAATACATAAACTATCGATATTAGAATCTCTTATGATATTCCCAAATATTAATTTTAGAGTGTGGATGTACTTCATGTACTTTTATCTTTTTTCTTGCTCATTAGTTTCCTCGCACGGCAGTCAAATATTTGCCTACTCAACACTTTTCATATTTGCTGAAGTTGTAGTGCAAGTTTCAGGCTCTCTCATCAAGTTTCCCGTTCACTCAGCAGTGTCTGTTGAATGTGGATATTTGCAAGAGCTCTAATTGCAATGTACCGGTACTAAATAGCCCAATGTAACAAAACTATGAATGGGAGCCCGTGTATGTACGCATGGTAAAAAAAATTCGAAATCTAGAGACTAGGAATGAAAAGTTCCTACCTTGTTCGCAACATCGAGTTTCAACACAATTCAGTAAAACATATTGTGTTAGATGTCCATTTGAGAAAACCAACCTAACCTGGGTCTAACGATGTCTATACGAGCTGTCATCTAAGATAAATTCGGATAATATAGAGGGAACGAGGTTTTGTACACATTGGGTTTGATAACTTCTCGTGTCGGGTGACGCCGCTCGGGTGGGGGTGTGTGGGAGGGGGGAGGGGGGGATTAACAATCCAAGCCGCGGATAACCATTTTGTTCGGGCGTGATTGATATATTCCGCCATGTGACGGCATGGCCAGACACAAGTACCCGTGGTTATTATAGTACTCTGTTTTTACACGGCATTCAGAATAAATCAAGTGTGTGCACATGTGCAAGGCCGTGAGAAGTGGAACAGAAAGCAAAATTTGGAAATTTATTCGAGCCGTAGGGTTGACAGACGTTTTTCAATGGAGAGTTTACTTTTTCGTTGCCGAATATCACGGTAAAAAGTTTGATCGTAAATTTAACTATTATTAATATCATAATTATTATATTATAATTTGGCTGATCTTGATGGCTGATCTGGCTGACTGATCTTAGTTTAGTTTTAGTTTAGTTTTGGTTTAGTTTAGTTTAATTAAAACTTTAGCGTAGTATTTAGTGTTTACAAGGCTCTTCGCGGCACAAGATTTCTTAGGATTTTAAGTGTTTTAGCACAATGTTTGCTATCGTCGACGCCGTTTCTTGTCAAAACTTTTAATTTTTTTTGTTTTTGTGATGACAAGAATAGACAATTAATAATAATAATCTTGTGAATCAATAAGGGAAGCTGTAATTATGTTCATCTGTTAGGGGCTCCAAGCACCAAGCTACACAAAATCCCTCGCCTCGTTGCAAAAATATAGGACGTAAAACTCAAAATATTATCACAAAATCTAGACATCAGGAAATCCGGTTTGACTACAGTCATGCTGGGTTGAGCTCTTGAGATAGACTTGACAAGTTGACTAGACTTGAATATTGCTCAATATAACCTTTGAACCATTGAGTTTAGAATGTGTAGCTTCTACAGCTTCCAAAGTCAATGATGTAATCAAAGGCGTAGTTAATTGTTTAGTGTCGCGTAAAAAGAGATTCAAAGGGGGTACGCAAAGGTTGGCGCAAAACGTTCCGTTTGATCTTGGTCGAGGTTGATGTTATGATCTAATATATCACTTCGATTATTATCTCTGTTACTGGATGTAAAATAGCTGTTAAATTAATAATTAAGAATGTACATACATAGGCCTACATACATAGGCCTACATACATACATACATACATACATACATACATACATACATACATACATACATACATACATACATACATACATACATACATACATACATACATACATACATACATACATACATACATACATACATACATACATACATACATACATACATACATACATACATACATACATACATACATACATACATACATACATACATACATACATACATACATACATACATACATACATACATACATACATACATACATACATACATACATACATACATACATACATACATACATACATACATACATACATACATACATACATACATACATACATACATACATACATACATACATACATACATACATACATACATACATACATACATACATACATACATACATACATACATACATACATACATACATACATACATACATACATACATACATACATACATACATACATACATACATACATACATACATACATACATACATACATACATACATACATACATACATACATACATACATACATACATACATACATACATACATACATACATACATACATACATACATACATACATACATACATACATACATACATACATACATACATACATACATACATACATACATACATACATACATACATACATACATACATACATACATACATACATACATACATACATACATACATACATACATACATACATACATACATACATACATACATACATACATACATACATACATACATACATACATACATACATACATACATACATACATACATACATACATACATACATACATACATACATACATACATACATACATACATACATACATACATACATACATACATACATACATACATACATACATACATACATACATACATACATACATACATACATACATACATACATACATACATTCATACATACATACATACATACATACTTACATACATACATACATACATACATACATACATACATACATACATACATACATACATACATACATACATACATACATACATACATACATACATACATACATACATACATACATACATACATACATACATACATACATACATACATACATACATACATACATACGTACATACATACTAGATGATCGACAGGAACAACAGAAAGGTGATGACGAGTGGAAGAAACGTTGAGAAGTAACAGAGACTATGATTTGAGTAAGTTAAAGATAGAAGGCACTAAAGAGCAAAACAAAATAACATAGAAGATAAAAGGGCGTTCTACCAAAAGCAACAGCTTTTGACACCGGCACCATATGTTGAGACTAAGACGAAATGTATATAAGCTACGTTATGGGGTGATAGAATGTTCGAGTGCAAAACATAGAGTACATAAATGTACAGACTAATCATAAATGTATGCGGTGCTATATCATGGAGTGATGGAATGTTGAAGCTAAGAATACATGTATGCAATATGCTATGTATTATGGGGATGGAATGTTGAAACTAAAAATACATGTATGAAATGCTACATTATGGAGTGGTGGAATGTTCGAGTTTAGACACGGCATGTATAAATGTAAAATGTATAATAAGAAATGTATGCAATGCTACATTATGGAGTGATGGACTTTTTAAGTGTAAAATATTGACTAAATGGAATGGTTGTCGTTCAAGATGTTGTTTTGCTGGAATAACTGACGTTCCCTCTAATATATAGGCCTGAGCAAACCGGTGGGACCGTTCAGTTCGGCTGGGACACATTTTGAGTCACTACGGAATTCTCAACTCTAAAGAATATCATCGAAGTGCAAGATGTGTAAGGGAAAAATAGTAGAGATATTGGAATACACTCAAAACAGATAAACCACGATGTCCGTGTTGTAATAGATATGATCATGTATAAATTACCTGACTGTCGGGAAACGAGAAAGAATGGAGAGTTTGAAACTAATTCGCACCCAATATAGGGTACGCACATCTGACGTAACATCCGAACTACAACAATGGAATAAATGAATTGAACTGGTGGACAAACAACAAGCCGTCAAAGTAATAACTTCAGAACTTCATATTTTTTTTGACAGCTTGCTTGTCCATCGGTTCAATTCATTTGTTTCATTGTTGTGTTTTGGTGTTGTGCGTACCCTATTGGTGCATTTTATCACTTGCGAGGTGTGAATATAATTCTCGTTATGATACCAATTAAATAGTTTTTTCTTTTTAGCATGCGAGTCGAGGCATAGCGAGCTATTAGCTATTAGTTAAGCTATAGCGCGCGTCTGCCCGTCTATTCGGTTAGGGGGTCGACGCCGCCCTATGTATATGTATATATACACCTCACCAAGGGAGGGATCTACAACATAACTGACAGGAGATTAATTGCGAGCCTCCTTCGTGCATGGAACACCATAGCCACAGCCCAACGCTTAGAACGGCTTCGATAATTATCCGAGTTTGAATTTTAACTTTGTATTTACTCATACCGAAATTAAGCATTGCCTAAATCATGTGTATTGCTGTTCTTAAAGATTTATTGGACCATGATTTGCCACACTACAGAATACACACACACCAAAGTGCGCTGAACACTTTGTAAAATGATTCATTATACGCAGGTTTGTTTTATTCCTCGCAACTTCAAATACAGAGTGATGGGCATATATTGAAAAAGTACGACGAGCAGTGCACGTTTTAATATAAGTTTGCATTTTTGTTCTATGTAAAGTGGTCGCCTGCAAACGGCTTTCGAAGTCCTAAAAAATACAGTAGATTGGTAGTCGAAATGTTTAATTTTGCAATTTTTTATCCGGTTGTATATTGAATCTGTGCATGTAATGTATTTTCAGCGGCTTAACCTGTATTAATGCTGAATTAACCGAAATTACCGCATCTTAGAAGAAAAGTTCGCGAAAAAATGTGCAGATATATTTTTACCACCGCGGACGCGTTTTCCTATAAATTCATTTGAAGCTGCCCACGAACTAACCTGATCAAACTGTATGCTGGAACTAAAAAGCATTACGCAATTAAGGCTATGTTGTTTTATATGTATATGTGCAGTCATGCTATTCCTGACGATGAGTCGACGGTAGGTAATAATATCTGTTTAATCGGGGTTGCTTCATCACGGGTACAGTTTGGTTCCGTAATACGAACACCTGCACCCCAAGGATGACCTCAGAACACAACTTACGACAGAAAATCATCATCTGTATACAAAGAAAGTTACATAATCGCTCTCGCCCGCTTTCGACCCATAGCGGCTCGAATCGATATCGGAAGCTTCTTGAAGCAGTTACAGAATAGAGGTCCAGACAGAACAGAAATAATTGTGTGCCATATTTAGGAAGCTGTATGTCATTTTAAAGCTAAAAGAAAATAGAAACATTTGTATCAAATCAGACACACTCAAGAATTATAGAGTATTAAGTTTGAGACAACAGCAGTTGTTTAGGTATATCTGCGAATCAAACTATTTAATGACTATCAGTGAAATGGGCTAATTGTAGTAATAATATTTGTATATTAAATTGTATTATATTAAATTAAATTACAACATTTTTTCCACCATGCCGATATGTGGTGGTTCCAGCAAATATTAATGGCATCAAAAGAATCTAACATTGTTCAGCTGAGTGTTCTCCTTATTGATTGACTGACGACGCGACGGGATAACGGATGCCAGCTACAACAGAGAACAGTCAAACACTAGCGAATAATTACAGTTGTTTTAGCATAGAACTAGGCAACGACAACAGAGGATAACATTTCTCGAAGCAGTATGTTTAGATCTCATCTCAAAGGATTATTGCCTTTATCTAGTCTAGTTTACAAACTCCAAGACTCGCGTTTCACTCTCAAGTAATGCTGCAATTGTCTGTTTACAAACTATATAAATACACGTTAAACTTATTGCAAGGAAGGAAGCAATAATAATGTGTTGCAATTGCAACCGAAGAGAATCTTAATTATGAAAACTGATGATTATTAAATTTAAATAGCCATCCTTTTCTGATAGGACTTATTCTATCTGCTGTTGCAAATCTTTGTGGAATGAAATAAATCACAAAATAAACAAATCTTATTCACAATCACAAAAGAAAGCATTATATTCGCTCGGGTAAGGTGTGGCGTATTTTGAATTATAAAAGCATAGTTTTCCAAGTGGCACATCAAGACACGTGTGCAGCATGATGTCCTAGAAAGGCTATACCTGAACCTAATGAACGTATCTAGCTGGTAGTCGCATCCCACTGTATGGTTGTCTTGAACGATTAATCCGCGATAGTTTTATTTTAGGTCTTAGAAACTTACGTGAATGCCACAGATGAGGAGATTAAGCAATTTATTGAAGGTCACCTCACACCCTGGGTGAATTCAAGATCTTTGCCAAGTCAGACTAGAAGTAAGTAACAAAATAAACAATGAGACAATAGGCCTATAAGCTTATATATTGAAGAAAGCGTTACCTATAAATTAAGAACGTTAATATACAAGTGAAAGCAATGCATTTGTTTTGTGTATACACAGGTAATTGGCTTTACAATAACGATCGCTGAATTTTCAACGTTATCAAGCTCTTGAAGTGCCCTAGAATCCTTGTGGCTATAGCCACCCCCTGACCTAACTTAAGTTGGAAACAGGAGCCAGATATATATATATATATATATATATATATTAGTTTTTCGGGTTTTCGCGGACATATGTGTACCTGTTGCAATTTTCTAGGGATTGTTGCCGCAAATATTGTACTAAAGAAGGAGGCACTGACTTACCCTTCCCTTCCTGACGTTTCGGGAAAGTCACATCTCCCATCTTCAGAGGCCCTCACTCGACGATGTGCATCTCGAGCTTCGAAGCCGCGAACTGACTGGTTCAGTCGTTGTCATTCCTCTCGCGTGTATGTCTGCGTCATGGTTCTTATCTCGTAGTGAAACCAGGTTGGATCGACTACGCGTCAGGGGTCCACGTTCAGGGGTAGTGACGTACTCCACGCCCCTAGGGCTGGGGCCTTGTGTAGGCGTCACGACGTCAACGCTGTCAGAACGTTGCACACGGGCTTCTTGTTGGTGTTGAAGGAGAACTGGTTTCCAGGAAACAGGCAAACGTTGTCCGTCATCCCGTTTGTTGAGGCTTCCCGGTCTCTTCTCTATCTCAATAGCCTCTCGAATGATACGTACTTGAAAATCATTGACCGAAGCTAACGTTCTGGTGTTTTCAAAGCTTATAGAGTGGCCGGTTTTTTTGACGTGTTGGGCCAGGCCTGATGTCTCTTTGCCACTGTTGACTGCTAAACGGTGTTCATCCCGTCTCACCGATATACGTCGGTTGGTCTGACCAACATACACTTCCCCGCATGACCCACACGGGACTTCATAAACCCCATGGGCTTCAAGTGGTATGTTGTCTTTAGCGTTGCGTAACATAGTGCTTATCTTTCTGTAAGGGCGATACGTAGTTTTTATGTTATGTTCTTTAAGCAGCTTGCCTATTTTTTCCGATGTTCCCCTTAAGTACGGAAGGTGCACGAAACCTGCAGGCTTATCGTCAGACTTAGGTTCCCCTAGTTTGGGAGAACCGGTGTTTTTAAACGCTCTGTTAATAGTATTATCCGAATAGCCATTATTAAGGAGAGTTTGGCGTAGGTCTCGGATTTCTCTGTTAACGTTATGACAGTCTGACAGTTTCGTGGAACGGAAAGCGAGTGAATTGACTACAGCATTGAGTTGGGCAGGGTGATGATGTGAACGGGCGTTATTTGGAAAAAACGACCAGAGCTAAAATACTAGCTTCAAAAATTGACCCTAAAAAACATAAGTACTTAATACCCAGGGAGAAGTCTTCTAGATGCCCCAAATTGTACGGTTTACCTAAGATTCACAAACCTGTGATACCTCTAAGGCCTATTGTGAGTTCATTTGACTCCCCTCTTCAGCCTCTAGACCTGGCCGAATACCTGCAACCATATGTTGAGGATGCAAAATCTTATGTAAAAAATGCTTATCACTTTCTGGAGATCTTACTTGAATACAATGTGTCTGAAACCGATCTGTTGGTGAGCCTTGACGTGGAGTCACTTTTTACTAATGTTCCCATTGACGAAACTTTGGAAATCATGCGTGGGTTACACATACCTGAAGATATGTTGATTTTAATAAAACACTGTTTAGCCAACACCTATTTTATGTATGAAGGACAGAGATATAAACAGGTCAAATGTGCCCCCATGGGTTCGCCGTTATCACCAGCAGTGGCTAATATATTTATGCAACATTTTGAAGACCGTGCTCTGGAACTTGCTCCACACAAACCAAAATTACTTCTACGCTACGTGGATGATTTCTTTCTCATTTGGCCTTATGGAATAAGTAAACTTAATGAGTTTTTATTGCTCATTAATAGCCTGCACGAAAACATTAACTGTACCATGGAGATAGAAGAGAATGGACGACTTCCGTTTCTGGACGTGTGTGTTTACAAAAGAAGTAATGGAAAATTAGGCCACACGGTGTACAGGAAACCTACCAACACTGGCAGATATCTCAACGCCCGTTCACATCATCACCCTGCCCAACTCAATGCTGTAGTCAATTCACTCGCTTTCCGTTCAACGAAACTGTCAGACTGTCATAACGTTAACAGAGAAATCCGAGACCTACGCCAAACTCTCCTTAATAATGGCTATTCGGATAATACTATTAACAGAGCGTTTAAAAACACCGGTTCTCCCAAACTAGGGGAACCTAAGTCTGACGATAAGCCTGCAGGTTTCGTGCACCTTCCGTACTTAAGGGGAACATCGGAAAAAATAGGCAAGCTGCTTAAAGAACATAACATAAAAACTACGTATCGCCCTTACAGAAAGATAAGCACTATGTTACGCAACGCTAAAGACAACATACCACTTGAAGCCCATGGGGTTTATGAAGTCCCGTGTGGGTCATGCGGGGAAGTGTATGTTGGTCAGACCAACCGACGTATATCGGTGAGACGGGATGAACACCGTTTAGCAGTCAACAGTGGCAAAGAGACATCAGGCCTGGCCCAACACGTCAAAAAAACCGGCCACTCTATAAGCTTTGAAAACACCAGAACGTTAGCTTCGGTCAATGATTTTCAAGTACGTATCATTCGAGAGGCTATTGAGATAGAGAAGAGACCGGGAAGCCTCAACAAACGGGATGACGGACAACGTTTGCCTGTTTCCTGGAAACCAGTTCTCCTTCAACACCAACAAGAAGCCCGTGTGCAACGTTCTGACAGCGTTGACGTCGTGACGCCTACACAAGGCCCCAGCCCTAGGGGCGTGGAGTACGTCACTACCCCTGAACGTGGACCCCTGACGCGTAGTCGATCCAACCTGGTTTCACTACGAGATAAGAACCATGACGCATACATACACGCGAGAGGAATGACAACGACTGAACCAGTCAGTTCGCGGCTTCGAAGCTCGAGATGCACATCGTCGAGTGAGGGCCTCTGAAGATGGGAGATGTGACTTTCCCGAAACGTCAGGAAGGGAAGGGTAAGTCAGTGCCTCCTTCTTTAGTACAATATTCGCGGCAACAATCCCCAGAAAATTGCAACAGGTACATATATATATATATATATATATATATATATATATATATATATATATATATATATATATATATATATATATATATATATATTAGTTTTCAGGTTTTCGCGGACATATGTGTACCTGTTGCAATTTTCTGGGGATTGTTGCCGCGAATATTGTACTAAAGAAGGAGGCACTGACTTACCCTTCCCTTCCTGACGTTTCGGGAAAGTCACATCTCCCATCCTCAGAGGCCCTCACTCGACGATGTGCATCTCGAGCTTCGAAGCCGCGAACTGACTGGTTCAGTCGTTGTCATTCCTCTCGCGTGTATGTCTGCGTCATGGTTCTTATCTCGTAGTGAAACCAGGTTGGATCGACTACGCGTCAGGGGTCCACGTTCAGGGGTAGTGACGTACTCCACGCCCCTAGGGCTGGGGCCTTGTGTAGGCGTCACGACGTTAACGCTGTCAGAACGTTGCACACGGGCTTCTTGTTGGTGTTGAAGGAGAACTGGTTTCCAGGAAACAGGCAAACGTTGTCCGTCATCCCGTTTGTTAAGGCTTCCCGGTCTCTTCTCTATCTCAATAGCCTCTCGAATGATACGTACTTGAAATTCATTGACCGAAGCTAACGTTCTGGTGTTTTCAAAGCTTATAGAGTGGCCGGTTTTTTTGACGTGTTGGGCCAGGCCTGATGTCTCTTTGCCACTGTTGACTGCTAAACGGTGTTCATCCCGTCTCACCGATATACGTCGGTTGGTCTGACCAACATACACTTCCCCGCATGACCCACACGGGACTTCATAAACCCCATGGGCTTCAAGTGGTATGTTGTCTTTAGCGTTGCGTAACATAGTGCTTATCTTTCTGTAAGGGCGATACGTAGTTTTTATGTTATGTTCTTTAAGCAGCTTGCCTATTTTTTCCGATGTTCCCCTTAAGTACGGAAGGTGCACGAAACCTGCAGGCTTATCGTCAGACTTAGGTTCCCCTAGTTTGGGAGAACCGGTGTTTTTAAACGCTCTGTTAATAGTATTATCCGAATAGCCATTATTAAGGAGAGTTTGGCGTAGGTCTCGGATTTCTCTGTTAACGTTATGACAGTCTGACAGTTTCGTGGAACGGAAAGCGAGTGAATTGACTACAGCATTGAGTTGGGCAGGGTGATGATGTGAACGGGCGTTGAGATATCTGCCAGTGTTAGTAGGTTTCCTGTACACCGTGTGGCCTAATTTTCCATTACTTCTTTTGTAAACACACACGTCCAGAAACGGAAGTCGTCCATTCTCTTCTATCTCCATGGTACAGTTAATGTTTTCGTGCAGGCTATTAATGAGCAATAAAAACTCATTAAGTTTACTTATTCCATAAGGCCAAATGAGAAAGAAATCATCCACGTAGCGTAGAAGTAATTTTGGTTTGTGTGGAGCAAGTTCCAGAGCACGGTCTTCAAAATGTTGCATAAATATATTAGCCACTGCTGGTGATAACGGCGAACCCATGGGGGCACCTTTGACCTGTTTATATCTCTGTCCTTCATACATAAAATAGGTGTTGGCTAAACAGTGTTTTATTAAAATCAACATATCTTCAGGTATGTGTAACCCACGCATGATTTCCAAAGTTTCGTCAATGGGAACATTAGTAAAAAGTGACTCCACGTCAAGGCTCACCAACAGATCGGTTTCAGACACATTGTATTCAAGTAAGATCTCCAGAAAGTGATAAGCATTTTTTACATAAGATTTTGCATCCTCAACATATGGTTGCAGGTATTCGGCCAGGTGTTTAGCTAGAGGCTGAAGAGGGGAGTCAAATGAACTCACAATAGGCCTTAGAGGTATCCCAGGTTTGTGAATCTTAGGTAAACCGTACAATTTGGGGCATCTAGAAGACTTCTCCCTGGGTATTAAGTACTTATGTTTTTTAGGGTCAATTTTTGAAGCTAGTATTTTAGCTCTGGTCGTTTTTTCCAAATAAGTGGTGGGGTCTGACTTTAAAAGTTTATAAGCCGGGTCATCCAAATGACGTGTCATTTTCAGTTTATAGTCATCCATATTTAAAATAACAGTGGCATTGCCTTTGTCAGCGGGTAAAACAATTATACTCTCATTATTTCTCAGTCTTTTCAAAGCTAGAATCTCGGTGTGAGATATGTTACGTTCCGGTAATTTAGCTTTACGTAAAATAACCGACGTGTCTTGACGTATTGTTTCGGCCACATTTGAAGGTAAAAAATGAATCGCTCGAGTGAGGGCCTCTGAGGATGGGAGATGTGACTTTCCCGAAACGTCAGGAAGGGAAGGGTAAGTCAGTGCCTCCTTCTTTAGTACAATATTCGCGGCAACAATCCCCAGAAAATTGCAACAGGTACACATATGTCCGCGAAAACCTGAAAACTAATATAACTAACCTCTATGGGGAGGATACGTTTCACTCGACGAGAATTTTTGAGAAACTTCGCTGTAAACGAGCTAAGATCCTGTGTGACCTGTCTTTTCTCAAACGTTGTCGAGACAATCACATTCTTCCCGCGTGTACGATACTTCGTTCTCACTTTAAGACACCTTCTACTGACAGAATATTACGGAGAACGAGCTTTGCATTGTTAAGAGATACTATTCAACAATCGAGATATAAGCTGAACATTGTTAACATTAAATTACACGACGCGCACGATGAGCTAAGTACATTGCTCCATCCTATATTATGGCAAGCTGTTGATGAAAAGTCACAACAACGTGCAGAGGACAACAGGTTTTTGACTGAACAACAACACGAGAAGAAGTTTCGTCTTCTATGCAACCGTGAAAAACGACGCTATCCTACTGCTGATAAGAATATAAACAATAACAAGCTCACATCAGCCGTTCATAACCTTTCTGACGTAATAATTGACAACGACACGTTTCAAGTTTTATCGAAAGGTTTTAATTTTGCTGTGACACCTAACAGAATACCGGTTGAAGAAATTATTTCTTCTGTCGAATCAGCGATTCATTTTTTACCTTCAAATGTGGCCGAAACAATACGTCAAGACACGTCGGTTATTTTACGTAAAGCTAAATTACCGGAACGTAACATATCTCACACCGAGATTCTAGCTTTGAAAAGACTGAGAAATAATGAGAGTATAATTGTTTTACCCGCTGACAAAGGCAATGCCACTGTTATTTTAAATATGGATGACTATAAACTGAAAATGACACGTCATTTGGATGACCCGGCTTATAAACTTTTAAAGTCAGACCCCACCACTTATTTGGAAAAAACGACCAGAGCTAAAATACTAGCTTCAAAAATTGACCCTAAAAAACATAAGTACTTAATACCCAGGGAGAAGTCTTCTAGATGCCCCAAATTGTACGGTTTACCTAAGATTCACAAACCTGGGATACCTCTAAGGCCTATTGTGAGTTCATTTGACTCCCCTCTTCAGCCTCTAGCTAAACACCTGGCCGAATACCTGCAACCATATGTTGAGGATGCAAAATCTTATGTAAAAAATGCTTATCACTTTCTGGAGATCTTACTTGAATACAATGTGTCTGAAACCGATCTGTTGGTGAGCCTTGACGTGGAGTCACTTTTTACTAATGTTCCCATTGACGAAACTTTGGAAATCATGCGTGGGTTACACATACCTGAAGATATGTTGATTTTAATAAAACACTGTTTAGCCAACACCTATTTTATGTATGAAGGACAGAGATATAAACAGGTCAAAGGTGCCCCCATGGGTTCGCCGTTATCACCAGCAGTGGCTAATATATTTATGCAACATTTTGAAGACCGTGCTCTGGAACTTGCTCCACACAAACCAAAATTACTTCTACGCTACGTGGATGATTTCTTTCTCATTTGGCCTTATGGAATAAGTAAACTTAATGAGTTTTTATTGCTCATTAATAGCCTGCACGAAAACATTAACTGTACCATGGAGATAGAAGAGAATGGACGACTTCCGTTTCTGGACGTGTGTGTTTACAAAAGAAGTAATGGAAAATTAGGCCACACGGTGTACAGGAAACCTACTAACACTGGCAGATATCTCAACGCCCGTTCACATCATCACCCTGCCCAACTCAATGCTGTAGTCAATTCACTCGCTTTCCGTTCCACGAAACTGTCAGACTGTCATAACGTTAACAGAGAAATCCGAGACCTACGCCAAACTCTCCTTAATAATGGCTATTCGGATAATACTATTAACAGAGCGTTTAAAAACACCGGTTCTCCCAAACTAGGGGAACCTAAGTCTGACGATAAGCCTGCAGGTTTCGTGCACCTTCCGTACTTAAGGGGAACATCGGAAAAAATAGGCAAGCTGCTTAAAGAACATAACATAAAAACTACGTATCGCCCTTACAGAAAGATAAGCACTATGTTACGCAACGCTAAAGACAACATACCACTTGAAGCCCATGGGGTTTATGAAGTCCCGTGTGGGTCATGCGGGGAAGTGTATGTTGGTCAGACCAACCGACGTATATCGGTGAGACGGGATGAACACCGTTTAGCAGTCAACAGTGGCAAAGAGACATCAGGCCTGGCCCAACACGTCAAAAAAACCGGCCACTCTATAAGCTTTGAAAACACCAGAACGTTAGCTTCGGTCAATGAATTTCAAGTACGTATCATTCGAGAGGCTATTGAGATAGAGAAGAGACCGGGAAGCCTTAACAAACGGGATGACGGACAACGTTTGCCTGTTTCCTGGAAACCAGTTCTCCTTCAACACCAACAAGAAGCCCGTGTGCAACGTTCTGACAGCGTTAACGTCGTGACGCCTACACAAGGCCCCAGCCCTAGGGGCGTGGAGTACGTCACTACCCCTGAACGTGGACCCCTGACGCGTAGTCGATCCAACCTGGTTTCACTACGAGATAAGAACCATGACGCAGACATACACGCGAGAGGAATGACAACGACTGAACCAGTCAGTTCGCGGCTTCGAAGCTCGAGATGCACATCGTCGAGTGAGGGCCTCTGAGGATGGGAGATGTGACTTTCCCGAAACGTCAGGAAGGGAAGGGTAAGTCAGTGCCTCCTTCTTTAGTACAATATTCGCGGCAACAATCCCCAGAAAATTGCAACAGGTACATATATATATATATATATATATATATATATATATATATATAAAGAAAGGATACATTTTACGGTTAAACCAATCTAAATTTTTCCCATAACCAGAAGCAAATTCAAGGAGCTTGCTAGAGCAGCTACCCAGTGATGTATCGCTGTGGCAGTGTTTTCGTTTTTATATGCAAGTGTTTTTTGGTTGTTGTGGTTTTTTATTTATTTGTTTTTGTATATTTGTATGTCTTGAAAAAGACGACGCTAAAGTCGTCGAAACGTTGACTTATCATTAAAAATAAAATTTAGATTGGTTTAACCGTAAAATGTATCCTTTCTTTACATATTGCAACCAACAAAACCTGAGAAATCAAATATATATATATATATATCAAGCCATATTAAGCCAAGTTACATGATCGCAGTACTGGATAGGCCTATAAGTAGAAGTACACAAAATGTATCTATAAGTACCTAGATACTCCACAACACTGTTAATATTATGAATGCACAGTGTAAATACCACTTTCAGTAATATATACATTTATGTAAGGAACCTGGTCTGGAACAATTAGTCCCTCTTTAGGTCACTAACTTGGTCTAGGAAGTGAGAATAGTGGCGCGGGATTTTCAAGGACTCGGGGTGTGTTCCAACTTGATTTTCGCATCCTCACCATTAACCACTTACCTGCTACACACTAAACGCTATCAGCATTGGGCACGCCACCTATGCTAACACAAAGTTTATTGTTATTCTAATGGAAATAAATACTATAATAATACTTCCAATCCCTGGTTGGGTATTTTCCTAACCTAAAAGTATCAGCTGGTGATGGCTGGTTACTGGTATTAACCATCTTGGTTTAGTGGGTTAGTCAGTGTCTGTCATGGTGTACACTTTCGGCCACTACCCACTAACCACTAGCCAAATCAGGAGCATTGGTCGTCTGCTTGTCACGTCACTTCCTTTCGATTTGTATAACTAAGCTTAGTCCACTACGAAAACGTCAATTTGGAACACACCCTAAGGCACCGGTTTCACCAGATAAGCGGTAATCGGAGATGCTCTACGAACAAACATCGCGACTGCCACGCATTCTGAGTGTAATGTTTGTAACCAAACCGAGCTTACTAAGTTGGTGAATTGGGACCAAAGAGCTAACTTTGACAAGGTTCTCAGATTGCTCGTAGCACCACATGCATTGGGTAATCTAGAAGTCGCCACACTTTTCGTCTATGCATCCCCCCCCACCCCCGGGCATTATTTGAAAAAGAGTTCCTACCAAGGAACGGGGAGTGAGAGATGTATATTATGTGACGTGACGACCATGAGTGCTTATAGAAAGTTAGGAATGTGAACGGATAACCGTTTGCATCTGAATATACACACATCGTAAAGGTGCTGTTTTTCTCTTCTATATAAATTGGTCCCGACTGCGATGCGAACACTGAACCGTCTGATGGTACTTATATATGTGTATAGGAATGCTTTTATTAAATACCGTCTATCTAAATATGAGTGTTGAGACGGTCTGAAGGGGAAGACATGCCTGGTATTCCGACAGTTCGAGTTGCTGACCTGGAATCTAGGAACCAACATGATATTATCGTCGAGGTCACGACTCTCTGACCAAGGCCGACTGACCGCACCCTCTCGCCACAGACTCGGCAAGAACATCCCTCATCAGGGCGACGCTCACCCTCCACCGGATAATGAGGAGCACATTAGCACCATGACAACGTTCGAGGCTCGTGCTGACTTTTGAACTTTCATCCTACAACAACATTAAATTGGTTATCTGTGCTGCAACGTTTCTTCACTATAAGCAATAAAACAATTTCACATTCGGAAATATATAAATCGACAAACTCAACAAAACTTAAAATGTATTGTCCTCATACAGGGGCGTACCCAGGATTTTGGTTCAGTGGAACAGAAAAAAAACCTTTACTGGACTTTCGGAAAACGGTAAAGCACATGTTTCGTACTTTGTAAAGAGGAATTTAATTACGAATTTTGACGTTTGAAACATCTTCCTTTTTTGAGACATCGGTATCGTCATAAAAAAATTTAACCCCTGTTTTCATCCCCGTTAGTTGGATTTTCGGAAAACGGTAGAACACGTGTTTGATTTCATTATTTTCAATGCAGAATCCAAGTACCGATTTTCACGTCTGTAATATCTTCGGTTGTTGCGATATAAGTATTCTAAAAAGCAACTTTAACTCCCTTTTTCACCCCCTTAGTGACAGAATTTCACAAAATCCTTCTTTAGTTGTTGGTTTCATCATAAGAGCAACGCACCTTTCAAATTTCACGTTTCTAGGTTCAACGGTTTGGGCTGGGCATTGATGAGTCAGTCAGTCAGGCATTCAGTCCATAAGGCACTTTTTTTTTACATATAGATGTATATTGTCCTATTTTAATTTCGAGGGGGGGGGGGGGGATCGAACACCCTGATTTCTCCCACCCCTCGCTACGGCCCTATCCTCATTTTCAAAAACGTAGGCCTAGATATTATATTATTTCTGTTCTGCCTTACATGGTTCAGTTCTATTCTAAAGCGTAGTGGGAGATAAGCCCAAGAGTTTAGTAATTTACTATGTCTTCATTATGTAATTAAGTATCTCGTACTTAAATATGTATTTATCTTATTCTTAACATGCATGTGATGGTCTAAACATCGATGTCACTGAATTTGAAAATATGACTTGATATGTACAGTCAACAGCCGGCAGTGGCATTGTCCAGTCCATGTCTATGACATCTGTCGAGTTGGGGTTATGGACGGCAAACTGCCGTTCAATATGTTTGGCAATTGATTTCAATCAATTTCATCGAATAAGGGAAACATGCGACCTAAGTGTTTGAATAAATATCGCTGCCATGATTGCATCATCAGAACAGCTGGTATCGGCTTCGGTAACTGACATTGACATTTTTTATTAGATTAAAAATTTCAATTCAACCAATCACAGAATATTAGAACGTATAAACATAACCTCCGAATAGTTGTTGAAAGCCCAACTTCGCGCCCAAACTGTATAAGTTGAAGTCACGCGTTCAATGCGTTCTTATTGGTCGAATTTGAAAGTACTAAACGGGAAAGAGTGGTCATGATGCGGGGCTTGAGCCCACGGCTCAGTGCGCTTAGGACTTACACCCCAACCGCATGAGCCACCTCGGGCGTTCTATAGCTCTCTCTTCAACTGGCCATTACAAGTGAGCTAAACCTAGTTGTTAAATAATATATAGGACTTTTTCTGTTCATTCCCGTTCACATTCTACCGAATTAATATATAGTTATAATTCGAAACCCCACCGATATAGCTACTTAGACCACAGCTGTTGTATTTACTTGATACACCTATATATTTTGTAACTTTCGTTTTACATTAATTTTTATGTCATCTTATTTACCGTTCTCACATATTTAAATAAGTTATTTAGAAAACGTTTTTTTATTTTTGTGGTAGGCAATAGTCGATTAAAAACACATTATAACTCTATTTTGATGTTCCTCATTTTACTTCTAAATTAATCGACATTATCAACTACAATTCATTTAAAATAATACTATCGGTATATAACTTCAAAACATAAATTATTGTTACATTTATTTTAAATTAGCTTAGGCCAATGCAGCTATGCTCAGGCACGATTCCTGGTCCCTCCACGCAAAGTGAACAACATATTTCTTCTGACTTCATGCTCGACTCTAAGGAATAGATAATACGTCGGTACAATGTACATGTGAGCCGAAAGACAAGTGTTTCAAGATACACCATTTACGTAACGATTTTAGGGCCGAGTCGTTTCTCAGAAAATCACATGCCTGGAGTCATGCAATGTCTTGGCCATGCAACTTGTGTTTAGGGACATTATGGCTAGTGTCGTGTACATCTCAAACCAAATAATACATATGTATTTATTGTCCAGCCACCTCGGTTATAAAAGCATTGATTCAATGATTCTTGTAAGGAGATATTATGCAATTTACTGTGTGTATTGCATGCTAGGTACGTCAATATTGTAGAACCGTAATTATAGATTAAATCCGGTGATCAAAGTACCTCAAGTGGGGGTTGTGGTCTGAATAATAATAAATAACTTTAATAAATAACTTGTCATTTTCTCGCGATTCTTTTTCTTTCGTAGGGTGACATTCTTTCGACTTCCGTTATTATAAAATAAGCAACCGTGTTTTTTTTTTAGTAATTCTTGGTTTACAAGCCGATTATAATGTTTCAATACACAAACATAGGCCATTAGCTCTAACTAAACGTTTCGTTTCTACTATGAGCGGACATACTTTAACACCTGTTGGGATGCACACCAGCTTTACCTGAGGTCGTCTTCTTCAGATTACTAACTAAATGGATAGTTGGGAAGGAATGTCCGAGGGCTGTTAGTAGGACTCAATACAAGCATTCGCCTTGTGACAGGGAAATCTCAGGATTGCCGGTGGCCATTGGCATTCAGTGTGTGCAGTAGCTTTTGCTGTGGTCCGTTGAAATTTTAAATTATCTCTTACGTTTATAGCTCGCAGTAGTCCCACCATTAAATTAAATATTAATATATGAACGTTTTCATGGGTATTGTACCTCATTACATTATCAAGAGAAAAGAAGAGAAAAGAAGCTCTGTGAGGGTGACCTAATATTCCATTTGTTCCACGCAGCATAAGTTAGCAATATTGATAAA
This sequence comes from Isoperla grammatica, assembly GCA_945910005.1. NCBI lineage: Eukaryota > Metazoa > Arthropoda > Insecta > Plecoptera > Perlodidae > Isoperla > Isoperla grammatica. Next base: position 35,877,189 of record OX246738.1, read on the forward strand.
TATATAATTGTGTTAGTCTTGGGGCTGGGTCGTTGGCCTCCCCGAACACGTGAACAAGTCAAGCGAGTTTGACGTTGATGATATAAATATTTGATAATCGCAACGTCGTCATAGCCACAGCGAGACCTACTTCCCCAATGTTTTCATTGTGGCGGTGCTCTGAAGTTCACAAATAAAGACTATTATGCCTTTTTAACTCGTCGGCCCGCTCACACCGGTCGTAATGTATTTCCTCTGCGTACAGTGTGTGCGTGTGCGTGTCGTGTGTAGCTAGCAACCCCCAGAGACCAGAGACCCTTGGCGTCAATTGCGAGCCAACACACACACAACGAAATAGACGGATAGGCCTATACGTACAATTTAAAAGCACTTGCTCCACTACAGAACACTGCAGACTTTTCCTTCCACTGGCACAGTGGATCAATAAACAAAGTGAAATAATAGATGTACATGCACCTTAGGAAGCTGTATGACTGACATGCTAGCTGCCACTGTGCCTTCATACATTTACATAATAGCTGTGGTGTAAGCCAAATAATATCTTACCCAAACATAAAACTAATATTCGAATATATTTTAATTAATTTGTCCAATAAAAACTGTGGTTCAATTATATTAGTCGCAATTGCAAGATGCGCGAATACCTTGCAAGCAACCTGTGGGGGTTTGAATCTGATCCATTTTTACAAAGGTATCCTCACTCCTCAGTCTTAATGAGCGCAATATATATACTAGAATTGAGATTGAGGATTTACAAAGAGAATCGGTCATTCCAATACGCAACTTCTGAACAATTGATATATATATTTTCAAATGAAAGGAATCGGCTTTTCTAACATATTTAAACTAACCATACACACCTTCACTGTTAGTCCATCGATGCCATAATGTTACCAAACGACCTTCTGGCATCAGCGTTCCTTCATTTTACCCGTTTTCTGGTACACATTTTATGTTTAAAATGTTCGATAAGACCGTACATTGTTTTACATTGTGTTTCTTGAAGATTATGGAATCATCTGTAGAACAAGAATAGAGGCGGATCATTTAAACAAAATGTTATCTATTGTTTTGCTTTCAGATTTATGTTGGTTTGCGATATTTCTTATATTCTAAACAAACAATTAAAAACAAAAAATTTCACCTCCTATTGCGAATATTTTGTTATAAATTAAATAATAATAATACCAGAAAACAGGCAGCATAAAAAGCAAGGTAAGTTCAACATCAAATCATGACAAAATTTAAGTCGTCTGATTCCCCCTCCTCTCCCCTCTCACCCCTAATCATGAATACCATTCAAGATTTGTTAAAGGGGTTCTCACCCGCTACCCCAAAAAATATGTTTTACTAAGGCTGATTAGCTATGAAATTAGCGACCAAATGAAAAAAAATCGGGTTAACCATAACCCGGGGAAAAAATATCAAAGTTAGTGATTTTCGAGCTAGGTCCCATCGGCGAAAATCTCCCATAAGAAATAGCATTGGGACGACCTGTATGCCTTGGGACCTTGGAGGATTCTGCTCCAAAAAAAAATGATGTCATACTTTTCGCTGCGTCTTTCTTTTCTGCGTATTTCGTATATTTTGGTTTTGTAATCGGAGCTTCCGTTCAGGTACAAAATAAAGATGTGTAATCGGGTGCTCCATTTCATTTTGAGCGTTGCTGTGCGTTGCTGTGCACGTCGAGTCGGCGGGTGTCGACTGTCGAGTTGGTGTCAAGTAAGCCAAGCGAGAGAGAAAGAGAGAGAGAGTAGTATTGGGAGGGGAAATAGTCAACGCATGCACAATGAACGCGGTCTGCTATGCGGTGTCGAATGGAGTACACCAAGGCCGTCTATTTTTTTTTAGATATATCGCTTCGAGTACACTCGCACCAAAAGCCGGCTGACACCAACAGTCGCCGCGGCAGTTAACCAGAAATTTCATTAATTAATAACAATTCACAGGTTTCAACTCACGATGTTTAATGGTTCATTATCGATTGGTGTGGTGCAGTAGATCATATGGTAAAAAATAAATCTAGCGGGTGAGAACCCCTTTAATGTACATTTCTGTGCCCGAAGTTCTAAGGAAGAATTCGCGAAAACACGCATGAATATCTAAGCGAGTGATCACAAATCTTTGAGCATCAGTGGTTATAATGTCAAGGGGACTGCTTGTTATTGGACATTTCAGAACAACATAGAAATACAACATGATGTAAACATTGAAACGCACGTGGCGCTATGTCTGTGGTGAAATGTCTTGCCGATGTTTGGGGAGTTGTCATGTCACACAAGCACGCCGACTTCACAGGAGCCTGATGACAAAGTGGATAAATTGAGCTTGTTTAGATCATTCTCGTTCCGAGTATTCACATAATAATAATAATAATGATGTCTGAATAAAAGTTTGGAGAAGAATTCAGTGGAGGTTTCCTTAGATGCAATAGTTTCGTAACACCAAAAAAATACCGCCAATATTTATTGTATACCCATGCGAAAACAACGAGACAGGAGTTTTAGTCATATATGGCCATTATCAAGATCAATACACATCACACAACATTGTAAAGGTAATTAATTGATCGTTGGATAGACTTTTTGTATTTTCTAAATTCCCCGTCTGGGATTTTGTTGTACGTTATTCTGAATAACAATAAGAGAATAATACCATCTATGCATATAGTTCGTAGTAACTAAATACTGTAACATATCATATCTAACATAATCAGTAGGGTCGATATTTTGAATCAAATTTGGAAAATGGTTATTCCAAAAAAAACAAAGACGTGGATCTATCATAATAGAAACGTTTTTCATACAGACAGCCTTTATTAATCCTAGTGGATACCATAAATCACTATTTCTGTATTGAATATTGTTATTGAGATAAGGGGGTTGGGGGGGGGGGGGTGTTGAGGGGGGTGGGGTACCACCGTCAAACCATGCCTTCATATGGGGGATATGTCTATAGTTTTCCTATAGCTCTCGCTCCCTCCTCCCCCAGTTTGGAAGAACGTACTTTCGGCACGCCTGTGGTTGTGTGTAGTATTTCTGTAACATTGTAGCCCACCTAACTTTACACCTAGGTATTGATTAGATCAAACAAAGTGCCTAACTTCTATGCAGGAGTTATTTAAGCGCGAAGCTCCGTACATTTATGAAGTCTGTGTAGATCTCAAAAGCTGTATTGCGTTGTCGCATAAGTTTGATTTGTAGAAGCAGAAGCACGATATTGTTTTGAGGATTTAACTGTGTTCCCGGGAAAACTAATCGCGTCTAAGGCAACGTCCTGGGGAAATGTTTGCGCTAATCTCCCCCCCCCCCCCCAGCCCCCTCAAACCACTTTCAGCGATCACATGGGTTAATTTTCGTAAGTCTTGTTCATTAGCTGTGACTGCCAAAGCTTCGCGCGAGTGGGGGGGGGGGGGGGAGAGGAGGCACTTGCCCCCCCCCCCCCTATATTTCAGGAGTTTTAAAATTAAACTGGCGATCTATACTATACGCGCTATATGTGCAATTTCATATATAAAGTTTGTAAAAAAATAAAATAAAAATAAAAAATAATGTTTCTTCTTTAACTTTGATCAATCCGTCCCTTCACGAATATGTTAATTTCAACGCGATCCGATAAGTACAAAAGCACCACTGACTGACTGTTCCAAGCGGGGACAATATGACCATTGCCACGCCACCTCGCGGTCCCAGCACTCGATCGTCCCGTGCTCGCTGGATAGCTTCCTACTCTTTTATTTTTACAATTATTTATTACGGTTTTTATACTTATATTGCATTTAAATATGCATTTTATCACGGTCAGATGGGCCAGTTACCATTGTTTACAATATCTCAAACGATATTGTTCCTACGTTTTGATGATTTACATGTCATAAAATTACGTATACTACCGACTATCGTACGAAGTATACATACGTGGTACAATTAATTACATTCAGAACCTACTTTAACATCCCAAAATCGGTTAAAAAGTGTTGAAAATCATAAACTCAAATTGAGGGCTCCCACCCCCCGCCCCCTCCCACCCAGATGGAAACTGTTTTTTCACTTGCCCCCCCCCCCCCCCCCCCCCCCTTTGAAAGAATCCTGGCGGCGCTCATGGTTTCGCGGAATGTCATGCATGGTTATACTATACATCTAACTCATAATAAAAGTAAAACTGTACTTTTATCTAAAATAAATCACCCTTCAAAATAGAAGAAAGTGGGTTTTACTATAAAGGGAGCACGCAACGCATCGTACGTCAACTACGTGGGTTAACTTTACAAAGGAAACACAAGCCATCTGTTCACTGTGTGAGTGACTGTTATATTAGCCACGAGTTGTTTACAAACACAGAAAGCACATACGGGACCTCAATGCCCACAATAAACACCTACTGCAAGCCACTATACATAATAATATGTACTCTGGTAAATTGTTTGCAAAGGAAGCACGCAACCAAATTAAGTCTAACGAGTGTGTGACTGTTTTTTATTTATTTTTAGTTTATTTTACAAAGGGAGCACGCAACACAAGTTAGGGGTGTGCGTGTATGACTCGGTTATATGTTTGCAAAGGGATGTTGGCAAAGGAAGCACGAAACCCTAATTTCAATGCATATGGGAGTAAAGTATTCTTTACAAAGGGAGTCCACATCGCAAGCTACTATGCGTGTTATTGTTTACAAACGGAGCACCCACACAAAGGGTTTGACTGCTATTGTTTACAAAGGGAATGCGTGTGTGTGCAACATCCTCTCACAGTTTACATATTGTTTTCGTTGTAACCGCGAGTCAATTCTAGATGTCGTAACTCGGGACGAACATAGCTCGAACACAGCTCGAATTATTTTGAGCGTCGCACGCTATACACATAGTAACTGGTTTATTTCATCAATCGCTTATACAGTTTACACGATTCAACTCTGAACAAACACACAAAGCAAACGCGGTCGTTAGTGTTTGCACCGTGTGTTCGTTGAGCTGGGTCCGGCCCTGGATAGCATCACGACGCCATCGTACATGCAGGAAGTATCTGGTCTGACAAGTGCATCTGACTATCTTCATGATGATGATGATGATATGTGGGGTTTTACGTCCCATATTTTTTTTGCAACGAGGCTAATCGAGACGATGAGTGGGTGATTATGAGGATGAAAAAACGCCACATGCCCAAGCCAGGATTCGAACCTGAAACGTAGAGACTGCGATTTACTAGACCAGCGCCTAATTGATTTCTGCCAACTACGCCGGCACTATTTTCATTAAAAGAAATTGTTTGTGTGAATCATTTAAACGTTAAGTGATTTGTTCTAATTGTAATAAATATCACTGACGGTTGTATAGATTGCTAAAATAATAATCAATTTTGAACAAGTATCTTTACTGAATGTGTTCTGTGTTTCGAACACTGGCAAGTGTCACTAAAGTAGATAGTCTCAAACATTGGCAACAAATTAACAATTAACATCGTTTAATTTCTATAACGTTTTCTATCTTACTGGGTGAAGAATATCAAAATAAAACATTCATTATGTGGTTTCTATCACAATGTTACAAATGCTGAATATTCCGAGTATTCATTCATTCATATACCTTCTGCATTAGCGTGGTATAGAAATTATGTTTTGGGGAACTCAACATGAATGCACGTGGGTTCATAAATACGCTCACTACGACGCTAAGGTGAGCGAGCGCCCAGGTATCGTCGTCCCCCCCCCCCCCCCCCCCCCCCACCAAAAAAACAATGTTTACCGAAAACACGATTTGTTATTAAATTTATTTCATTAATTTATGCCTACTACGGCGACGAAGGGTCACGATGGGGGGGGGGGGGGGGGGATTTGTAGGTTCCCGTTCCCCTTTCCCCCAATTATTATACACTCGTCCCCTGCTAGCGTCGCCACTGGCAAACACTTTGCGCGTGAGTGCTCACTAGACCTTGCACCGTTGCACGTAACTGACCTCCAATGGAGCACATGATTCTCAATTTCGAGGTCGTCCGCCTTTTCCGTTGTATTTTCGACCCCTCTGGCAGAAAACAGTTGGTATGATTGATTGTACGAGAGTTGCCGATCGTACAGAGTTCTGCCTTGCCAGCGACAGGAAACACAGGATCGATCTTCAAGAACATTCGGTTTGCTTCCTCTTGTCTTGCAATCAAGATACGAAGAGCGATGTTATTAAGGAAGACGGTAACTTGATTTTCTTTCCATTTCCATGCATTACGACGCGAGTATGATTGAAGTTGATCTTAACTTGCTCAACCGATAACTTTGTTCCACTCCGCTTCGCGCTCTCTCTCATTTAAATCATTTTCTACGTTGACAAAGTTCCAATTTTTTTCGTTTTATAAAAGCTAATATAAAGCGTTGGCTTAAAAATGAAACCCTTTCCACCCTCTCCATTTACTTTCTTCCCCTTTCCCATTCTTCTCGCCAATCCCCATAAATTGGGATTTGGGATGTTTGTTCCTGGATTTGTTTTAATCTTGCAGAATAACACCGCTTAACTCTCAATATTATATTGGTTCGCGTGTTCAAATGAGAGATGATACTGTTTCTCACTATAGGTTTGCTCATCTAAACACATTCCAGCTGTTGGACATAGTAATTCCACTTATGCAAGGAACAATGTTAGGTTATGGCCACTATATTATTACGACGTATACAACTGAGCATCAAGTTTTGCACTATTGCTGCCTTTCTGTGTATAATGCAATGCATACAACGGTAATAAGAGTCACATAAATATCAGTTAGAATTTAGAATATAAACATTATTTTTTTGTAAATTCCTTTTAAAGATGTTGAATACATGTGATCCATAGCTTAGAGTTCATAGTAGTACCCCTCCCCGCAATTCTCTTGCCAATAGTAACCAATAAGTATTATGAAGCACTCTCAAACAAACCAAAGCACAAACTCAGACGATGACGATGACAATGACGATGATGATGACGATGACGATGACGATGACGATGACGAGACGATGGCGATGACGAAAAAGTCAGTTCCTTATTATTATCGGTGGAGGGTGAGCGTCGCCCTGATGAGGGATGTTCTTGCCGAGTCTGTGGCGAGAGGGTGCGGTCAGTCGGCCTTGGTCAGAGAGTCGTGACCTCGACGATAATATCATGTTGGTTCCTAGATTCCAGGTCAGCAACTCGAACTGTCGGAATACCAGGCATGTCTTCCCCTTCAGACCGTCTCAACACTCATATTTAGATAGACGGTATTTAATAAAAGCATTCCTATACACATATATAAGTACCTTCAGACGGTTCAGTGTTCGCATCGCAGTCGGGGCCAATTTATATAGAAGAGAAAAACAGCACCACCACTACTGCTGTGTGTATATTCAGATACTGCAAACGGTTACCCGTTCACATTCCTAACTTTCTATAAGCACTCATAGTCACGTTACATATACATCTCTCCCCGTTCATCCCCCATTCGTTTCAATAGGAGACAAACTAATAACAGATAGCGCTGCTAAGCTACCTCCTTATCTGCGCCATTGATGGTTTCAACAAATCAGCGATGAGTAATCTCCTCCTCATAGAAGTTTATTTGCTTGCCACCAGATTGCATCTAGTATATTTTGAGTGGCCTATATTATGTTCACCTTTGTCTACGTTATGCCTATCTACATTCAATCACACACAAAACCATGCGTCTCATGATGCATATCAACCCGACAGGGTATATCTTACTATCTTTTATGCATATTATAACTGATACATTTCGACTTGAGGTGACACCTCTCGCGATTACATTGGTTCCATTGCTCGTGCACAAGTAGGGTGACCATAGTTCCAAAACGAAAAACCGGGACATTTGGAGATTGCGCCGCGCAAATGCTTGCGCGGCGCCGCCTCAGTCACCGGAGGCGAGATTTGTGTTGGGTATTTTTGACCCCAAGGTAGCCTTTAGACGATTTGAGCAAGGAAGGCACGAAATTACTGATTACAACAATTTGAAATTTGAAAGAAAACTTAGGTATAAGTGCGCTTATTTTTTAGAACCTAATATTTGCTACGTTTTTTATTTTGTATAGTAATATAGTTCTCTTACAACAACTTCGGTAATGCTATCGTCATCAATCAATGACGTGTTTACGGTCTCGGCCAACCTGAGCAGGTATTTGAATTAGTCACGGTCGCTGCAGGTTGGCTGCCGCTCACCCACCCGTGACGGAAGCATTACCGAAGATGTTGTACGGCGACTGTAATAAACTTACACAAATAAAATCTTGCGTTACTTACTTGCCGAGTTCGATTTTATCTTTGTTATTAATGCTATCAAATGTCATTTGGATTAAAAGAAAAAATAAATAATTGGTTGAATTATGAAAACCGGGACATTTTGCCATCCCGAGAACTATTCTAGGGACACGGGGACAGACCTAAAAAAAAAAAAACCCAGGACGATCCCGGTAATACCGGGACGTCTGGTCACCCTATGCACAAGTCTCAAAGGTCTACTACACCTGCTGCAATTGGTAGTTCTGTCTGTACCATGTGAACTTGTTGAATAACACAACACAATTCACAGAAACAAACAAAAACTCTCAACAACTGCCTGGTATAAGTTATAAACTTATAATCCACCCTTAGGAATAAAGTTGGGCTACATTTAAAAACAATTGCGTGGGAACTCTTTCAAATGGGGTGGGTTGAGGGTTGGGGTGGGGTTAAAGGAGGAGAAGGAGGAGTTATACACCAACAGTTGCGCTACTTCTAGATTACCCATCAATGTCTGTGGTTTATGAGTGATTTTAGAACACTTTCAATAT
>OX246738.1:35886166-35931166 GCA_945910005.1 Isoperla grammatica
CTAGATACTGATACACTTCGACTTGAGTTGACAAATCTTGCGATTACATTGGTTTCATTGGTCGTGCACAAGCACAAGTCTCAAATGTCTACTACACCTGCTGCATTGGTAGTTCTGTCTGTACCATGTGAACTTGTTGAATAACACAACACAATTCACAGAAACAAACAAAAACTCTCAACAACTGCCTGGTATAAGTTCTAAACTAATCCACCCTTAGGAATAAAGTTGGGCTACATTTAAAAACAATTGCGATGGAACTCTTTCAAATGGGGTGGGTTGAGGGTTGGGTTAAAGGAGGAGAAGGAGGAGTTATACACCAACAGTTGCGCTACTTCTAGATTACCCATCAATGCCTGTGGTTTATGAGTGATTAGAACATTTTCAGTGTTGTCTCTTTATTAAAGTTTCAATTTAATAAAGAAATTTCGCGTCTTATCGCTTGTGAAGTACGTAGGTCTAGCCTTGCGGTTACGACATGTATATTATACGATACGCATTGGCATATTCAGAAATTTATAAATGGGGGAGGGTTCATTGCGTTAAAATTTAAATGGTGCAACGGGCCATTTAAGGGAATGCGGGGTCTTTTCCCGGACAAAATATTTCCATTTTAGGTCAAGTTAGTGTAAATCTACTCGTTTTAGAGATGCAATGGAAAAACGGGGGGGGGGGGGGGGGCGCTTTTTCGGGGACCCGGCCGTAGGTTTTATGTGAATGCGTCTGGACTGCGTTATATTTTGTCTTGGATATGGGAATGAAATGCTCAGCGATATCGGCCGTCGAGAAGCAGCTCGTTCACTTCACGACGTTTCCGAAGCCGACATCACTAGTTCCGCCCCAAACATGGCGGTACACATCTGTAGTTTGAACTTCCCACTTATTTGTTATGTAAATGTAACAAAATGTTTCATTTGTCGGCAACAAATAATTTACATAGCTTTCTTGATGACTTCAAAGTTCAAACTACAGATCTGGACGAGAGCTTTCGTTTGGCACCACAATCAGCGCGCTAGTTCAGTACATCGGAGTCACGAAATATACTGCCCAAAATGTCTCGCCCACGCCCAAAATGGCCGTCAGTTCACCGCGGGCCCCAATCCGCGCCTCGTGCATCACAGCGCCAACTGAAGGTCATACATGTATCGTAGTCGTTCGTATTGTTACGAAGATATGTCGTTGTTGTTGTTGTTTGTTGCAAGGTCTACTTGATAGCCGTTAGGCGGCAATCAAGTAGACCTTGGTTTGTTGTGGTGGGCGTGAGAAGGCGGTGACAGAGAACATTGTTTGTTTGGGGATCCTTGGAAACGGGAGTTCTGGTGTGGGGCTGGGAAAGTGACAGCAGATTTGAAGGCCGGTGATTTTCGTGCCTGTTAGTATTTTCCGAGTGTATTGCGCTTGTACATGATTTGAGATTCCACACGGTTGGCATAAAGCAACCGTAACATTGGTGTCAGAAGTGGGATCTTACAATCAACGGAGGCGCGTAAACCGGTGCACGAATACTGTGGCAGCTCGTGTGTGTGTACGTAGAATATTCGTCACTTGTGGTTAGTGTATGGTCGTACAAACTAGAGCTGAGAGAAAAACCATGGAGGCCCAGATCCAACAGCTATTAGAGATGATGGTAGGCATGAAAGAGGAGATGAAGAAAGGACTGGAAGAGTCACGTAAGGCGCAAGAAGAGGCGAAAGAAGAGATGAAGAAAGGACTGGAAGAGTCACGTAAGGCGCAAGAAGAGGCGAAAGAAGTGATGCAGAAAGGACTGGAAGAGTCACGTAAGGCGCAAGAAGAGGCGAGAGAAGAGATGAAGAAAAGTCATGATGAATTGAAACGGTGTATTGAGAGTGTGAAGAAAGAAATAGAGGGTACAAAAATGGCAAAAATTAGTGACAGGCAGGAGGACGTTGACCGAATCAAGGCCGGCGTAGTAGCACAGTTTGCTAGTCTGCGGGAGGAGCCAGTGGGCGAAGACGAAGACCTGAACTCGATCCGGCGACGTTTCTCGCTAGGCCAGGACCTCCAGACTGTCACGCAGGAGAACTTCATGCGCGAGCTGGCGCAGGGCGACGCGGCCAACAACGAGGAGATGGAGGCGAGGAAGCGCAAGAAGAGTGTGGGCGCCATGGAGGAAGGTGACTACAGACGTGCAGAGAAGTTGGCCGCCATGGAGGAAGGTGACTTCAGACGCGCAGACAAGTTGGCCACCATGGAGGAAGGCGACTTCAGACACGCAGACAAGATGGCCGCCATGGAGGAAGGTGACTTCGGACGCGCAGATAAGATGGCCGCCATGGAGAAGGAAGACTTCAGACGCGCAGACAAGATGGCCGCCATGGAGGAAGGCGACTTCAGACGCGCAGACAAGATGGCCGCCATGGAGGAAGGCGACTTCAGACGCGCGGAACACTACATGAGGCGTCCGTACAACAAGAAGATTGCTGAGGCGCCCGAGGAGAAACCGTCCCTCAACTATTACTATCCGTCGATCCACAACAACATCCGACCGGGCGCGGGGTGGGCGCGACGGAAGCGTCACGGCAAGACCGACTACCCCGGTTACGACATGAGGCTACGCGTGCGGAAACGCGAGGCGTCGGTTGACGACACGTCTGCTGATGACGCTTCTAGTGGACCTGGGGAACGGGTGGCGTTGGCCGATGCCGCTCCGTCCGATGTGGAGCCGCTCGAATTCTCTGCGAGTGGCGCCGAGAAGGAGGAAGCGTCAGCCGATGCTCAGAGCGGAGAAGCGGAGTTTGACGACGCTGCCCTGGACGATTTGGCGTCGCTTGATGACGCGGCGGAGACGGAAGAGCCGGCGTTCCCCATCAAGAGGACGCTTGAGCCGCCGATTGCCATCGACGCGGACAGCGTGTTCATCGACAAGGGTCCGCCTGCGTCGATGGAGGGGCGAGAGGGGTCGGAGGACTTTAGACGACGACGACGTCGACGCAAGCGGCGTCACACCGAGGAGGAGCGCAAAGACGAGGACGCCGATAACGAGGAGGATGACGAGGGTTCCGCTAACTTTATACATTATCAGATCGAGTGGCTGAAACAGAAGGTGAAACGAGATTTCGAGACGAAGGGGAGCAAGAGCGAGGGCCCGGAGCACGAGAAGAAAGGCGACGTTGCAATGTCGTCGAGCGTCGTCCGGAAACGCCACGTTGCCAAGTCTGGGGAACTTTGATCGAGACGATCAAGGCTAAGGAGGGGGCAGTGTTACGAAGATATGTCGTTGTTGTTGTTGTTTGTTGCAAGGTCTACTTGATAGCCGTTAGGCGGCAATCAAGTAGACCTTGGTTTGTTGTGGTGGGCGTGAGAAGGCGGTGACAGAGAACATTGTTTGTTTGGGGATCCTTGGAAACGTGAGTTCTGGTGTGGGGCTGGGAAAGTGACAGCAGATTTGAAGGCCGGTGATTTTCGTGCCTGTTAGTATTTTCCGAGTGTATTGCGCTTGTACATGATTTGAGATTCCACACGGTTGGCATAAAGCAACCGTAACAGTATATACGTCGGATCGAACGATACCATAATATTTACTTCAATCGTGTTATTAGTCATGTCGGGTCGGAATGGACCTCTCTGCAAACGTTGTCGTTGCACCGCCGTTTCCGTCCAGCAGGGCGATTCTGAATGGGCGACGATAAGTTTATCACCGGTTTTGGTCATTAGCTCGTTACTGAAGCGAATGCAAGAGCAAGACTGTGTTTGACTCATCGCATTATTGAAAACGACCGAAGCCGGTGATAAACTTATCGTCGCTTATTCAGAATCTGAGCCCTGGTAGGTACCCCATGTGTCGGTCTGACATTAAAGACATATTCACGTGAATCACGTCAAAACGAAGAAATCAAAAACAAAAACGCGATCGCAAACGCAAACACTGACGAAAACGCAACGCAAACACGTGCACGAGCACTCACGCAAACGCAAACACGTGGACTCACGCAAACACGTGCACTCACGCAAACACGTGCACGAGCACTCACGCAACGCAAACACGTGCACGAGCACTCACGCAAACGCACACCGAGGCATCACACGCAACGCAAACACGCAATCCATAATTCACAACCGTGATATTTTGTTGTGACTGACAAGGGGGCGGGCGGGGGTTGAGGGGTGGAGGGGGTCAGGTCGAGGGTCACCCGAGTTTCCCTCATTCTCGGAGTGACTTATGGTACGGAGTGTGGGTCGCTATGGCTTGGGGTTGGGGGGGGGGGGTTGCACGCTCTGTTCGTTGGATTGACCCATAGGCCTACAAGAATGTCGATCTCGTGTTAATAACCCCCAGGGAGAAAGCTGGTATACAGCGGAATGAAACTACTTCCAGAAGACTCTCACTTATTCACGACTTCTCAAATTTCATTTCAAAAGCGACCCAAGATGGTGATTTGTCAATAAAAGATTATGTTATAAATAAGTCTGTGAAGAATGAAATATTCTTTAGAAGTTATTCGACCTCGCTGAAAAAGTGTCTCATAGTGGCGTAAAAGCACGTTTGTAGGTCATAGAGTGAGTGTTATCCCCCATATACCTTATACTTTATACTTTATCGTAATTAAGACCAGTGTAGGGCACAACGCCTTCTTCAGCCTGATGAGTGATGATTGATGAATGATAATGAGAAAGGGAGGAGTAGAAGCCTGGTACCGGCATGTAGCCTACTCCTGTCGAAAAGTACCAATTGGGGACCGTCGGCTTTACGTCCATCTGAAAGGACGGTGTGACTTTGACGAGTCATACAGGTTCCTCCACTAACCTGGACTGCCGAGCAGTTGACGAGAAGAACGAAGCTTATCGAACCCTCCAATCTGCTCTAGCCAACGGTAACTAGTGCGTTTGTTGTAAGGTTGTTGTCTTTTGTTACAGGCGACGACCAAACCATGAGTTGCAATGACGACGTCGGAGCTCAACTTTTAAAACGAATTCTACATATTTACGTGATTGTCTTCATCACCGCCATTTTGGATCTTGGTATGTAATGAATTATGTTTTTTTAGTAATCATATTTTTATTTTTTTACCCTAATATAACAAGAACAATAGTATGTATGCCTGTGCAAGACTCAAATTTGTGAATAATAACAAGTAGGAATCACCGATGTGTAGTGAACACCAGTTTTAACGGATGTGTCATCTGTCACTAGTATTTCCGCATTGTGATAATTTGTAAGGGTTTTTCGACTAAATCCCATTCGCCTTATGATTGAGAAAACCCTCGGAAAACTTTCATTGACGATTGCCGGTGGTCGGAATCGAACAACCGTCCTCCTTTGTCAGATCTCGCTTGGCATTGCTGACAGCCATGATCCAACAATATCTCTCCCTAGGCCCTAGGCCCTACCAAGGAGAGAGATTGTTGGATCACGACTGTCTGAATGTGAGGGTGAAAGCAAAGGTCGTATGCGCGAGAGTTCTATTGAAGTTACGACTTTGTCGTTACAAATATACGTGTTAAATGATTGCTGCATTAAAGCTTTTTTTATATTAAATGATGAAGGCGTTTAAGCACAAAGTCATAACTATTTAATTAAACCTACACTTGAAGTGTGAGGTATGTGCGTGTAAACCATAATTTTGTTTATCTTCTCACTGACTCCTCATAGTGCAAGTGTTGTAAATTGCAACACCCTTCCAACAATTAAAATCATTTAAAAAATAATCCAAACTGTGTAACCATCCGTTTTACAGAAGCGAAAATCAACTACTTGATCAATAGTTTGAAGATGATGGCAGAAGGTCATTGATAGGAAAAAGTATACAAAGCAACGTTTTAAAATCCTCGCACTCCCCATCCTCCCAGAACATTTCTTTTACAATAAATTACTGCCAATTTTTTCTTCTCCCCCTTTCCTGCTGGTTTGAAATGTCTGTGCAAAGCTGTGCAAACCCGGTCTGGACGTAAATCTATCAACCTTCGTTTTGCTTCGCACAGACAAGATAGGCCTAACGCACATTTGCAATGCTGTAGGAATGTGCGCAATGGTCGACACTGCAACAGGGTGGGGAGGGGGGGGGGGGGGGGGGGGGGCGAAGACCCCACATTATAGAAATACTCATGAAAACTTAGCCTATGATGAGAATACTATAGGCCTATACACATACAAGCGGTTGAGAATTTAGGAAGCATGCACATTGCGCATGGTCATGGTCATGGGCGGGTTAGAACGGGTACGAACATGAGTACGGGCCGTGGTTACGGGTCATGCGAACAAGAGCAATGTTTGTCAGGCTGTGCAGCAGGTGCGTCAAGGAGGTTAAGAGGGGTGGGGAGGGAGGAGGGCATCGAGATACTTTGTTCGACAAATTATGTCTACTGAATAAATGCATTGATTGAGTCGGGTATTGTTTGAATGTTTTTACTGCAAGTGCCGAGGACCCAAATCAGTAATGACTCAAGCATCCTTCTATTAAACGTTTTTTTTAAAATTTATTTCTAGGGTTGGCATTCGTTAGGAATCTGGTTTCTTTGTTTCTTTGATGTATTTTACATATCCAGAATGCACGCTTGTAGCATTGAGTTTGTTCTCAATGCTTGTAGGCTACGATGGATCCAAAATAACTTAAAGTCTGGTTACCAAAAGAATATCGTTATGTAATATAGTCAGGCTAGCTACTACGAATTTGTTTTCTATATGATAAATAACATGCATGTAATTGTTACCTGGCAGCAACGGGCGCCCCTAGGGGTAGGGGACGATCATGAATTCCAGACTCTGGGTTTGACAAAAACACTGTTGATATTTTGAAAAATTATATTTATATATATTTTATTTGGTAAATTTAAAGCAAGGGAACCGCTCCCTTGGCTTGCGTATGTACCGACACCCCTGAAGTTGTGAGCCTATCTGCAACCCTTGCACCCCTTGCACAACATGAGTGATGGTTCTCGTGGGGTGATTAGAGGTGGTGACGTTGTTCCTTCTTATCGTGTGCGTAGTTTGAGACATCAGGCTAGAGAGCGGATATTCATTCATGCAGTGTTTCATGCACGCAGGCGAAGCTTAATCCATGGCTAAACGAGGTCTCGCTAATTCTTGTTCATGTGACACTTAGAGGCCAAAGAGGTGTAATTCAATCTATTCCAGGCTAACGGACATTGCATGGATCGTCTTAGCTCGTGGCGCTAAGCCGGCCCTGTTTGATGAAAACCTCGGCTCTTAATTGAAATAAATATTGGACGTTCCGGCGACATACGGCGTCGACAGGGCAACGACTATCCAACGACCCCATTTTCTCCCCATGTAAAGACTCATCCATGGTGGCTCAATGCACGAACACTGTCGCAGTGTGTGTAACCTTTTATTGAAATGTTCCCCTATTGTTTATTTTTAAATCCAATGACAATATAACAAAACTGTTTTTTTTTTATTTTAGAAGTAATGTATGTATTGATGTGTAATAATAGTATAACAATGACAGGTGAATATTGATGATAAATTTATTAATGTATATCCATATTAAGTGCATTAAAACATGTCATGTTCGAACCAAATTAATTCGTGACAAAAATATTGTTGCACATAAGATAAACGAAGCGCTTTTTCCATAAACGAAATGTCATGTTGAAACTTAAAAATGCTTTTTGCAATGTAATCCACAAATGCATTGACTGTATTACAACATGGACTCAGTTTAATCTTTTCTTCTCTAATAATTAAAACGATGTAGCAAGAAGTTTTCTACTCGTGTTGTTGAGTACCGGTACGAGCCCAATTGCTCATTCATCCAGCCAGTCCTTCAGCTCTTCTTCCATTGCATCCACAGGAGGACTAAAATAGAAGAAAACGGCAGAGCACAACATGAAAAAGGCATTAGACATTCACAACCAAGGGCTATACAACCTTGTTTGCCCCGCTGTACGGTCTCACGTTCGTTAGCAAACAGATGAGAGGATTCAATTTATCCCATAATAATATTGTGAACAACAATGAAAAGACTGATGAATAAATCATTTAGCAATGGAATATAACAAAAGCGGTGACTCTGGAAGCTCGGAATAGAAAAGATTAACAACAAGAACACGTTGTATAGATGATGATTATCTTGTAACAGAGAGTTTTGAATGCAATTTCTCTTTTCTTATGACGATACACACTGTTGATTATTAATATACATTCTAGATGTATGTATATTGTATATCACATTCGCCCGTATAATCTTATTACTCAAAACTTCTACATGTCTGTTAAAAAAAAAGAATTGTACTGTCCTCCTTTGTAAATCAGTTTTAATAACCGAATCGGATAGACTTTTTAAACCCCAAGAATAATAATCGGATAGACGTTCAATAAAATATAAAATAAAATAAAATGAAACAAAATAAAACGGAACGGAACGGAACGGAACGGAACGGAACGGAACGGAACGGAACGGAACGGAACGGAACGGAACGGAACGGAACGGAACGGAACGGAACGGAACGGAACGGAACGGAACGGAACGGAACGGAACGGAACGGAACGGAACGGAATAGAACGCTGATAGTGTACTTCCGTATACAATCCTTCCGTAATGGTCCAATGGAGATAGACTGTGTCACTACTATCCCGCACCGGCAGCCATGTCAAGTTCACGTGCATATTTTAGTATTCTTGATATTCACGTGACGTCACTGACATTGTTGGCGGCCAAACTACCGTACATTAGGTATTGTAGTTGCTACACATAGCGGCCATAAGCCATTGTTGTAGACAAACAAATTGCCATAGCAGCCATACTGCATATCAAGAACAGGCAAGTTGCCGGTGATATTTTATTATTGTTTTCTATGTTAGGCCTACTCAAGAAGAAGAGGACCATTTAAGTGTATGGCTCCGTAGAGACTAAAGCAATCACTTGTATCCGGTCTTTGCAATAGCTAAACATTACTTAAAAGTATTTATACAAGTGATGGGTGCCCCAAACTGAGAAAGGATTACACCCCGCTATCTAAAGGCGCAGATAAAATTACATATTATTCTCTGTTGGCAATGAATGTGTACTGTGTACCACACCAACAGCCTCAAATTGGCTAAGTGCCGTTAGCACTGGGCATCTTAACCCAAGAAGAACATTAGGTATTGCCTCTGTTAACCATTTACTAACATTCTGGTCGCCGATAGAGATGGCTCAGTGCGTAGCGTGCACGAGGCTCTAACTCAGGAGGTCGCCGGTTCGATACCTGCTACCGGCAATCCTGACTCAAGGATTTTCCGAGGTTTTCCTCAGTCACAAGGCGAAAGCTGGGTTTGAGTCCTACTAAGCCTACGGATATTTCTTCACAACTATTCCAAATACCACAGTAAAGTCGTCCCAAGACTAACTTACACATGCTTTCGTCACAGGCGACGGGTTCGTACCTAATCAGCGATCGGTATTTGTGCGGGTGTGTCTCGGGCGGTTCGCTGATTGGCTACGAGTGTCTCGCCTGTAACGAAAGCATATGTAAGGTATCTTGGGCCAAGTATACCTAGTGGTAATCACCATGAATCTATGGGAAGGTTTCCTACGAAAAATTATTATTATTATTAACCCATTCAAGGGCTGGCCCCACTTCGCACGTTCGTCTTTTCGAAGGCGCGCAGGACTTCAATTTGGTGAATATTAGAAAGGGGTATAGGGAAAATCATCCCGCCTATGGCGTTGTCGAAGAAAGCGTTTGCAACTCTGGCCTGTTACTCTCTTTCATATTCCCTGAATGCAAATTAACGGAAAAAGTTATTAAAAAAGGAAACTCTACATTTATAATCCAGAAAACTTCTTTTTTCTTGATGCATGAAGGATTTGCATTCTAGACTTGAAAAGCGATACATAATTGCTATACTGAAACGGGTGTTGGACGTAGAGGTATTATTCAAGGAAATGAAATATGCCACGATAAACAGACGATATTTTCTGGTCCGGAGGCCGTGGTCGATAAGGCATTTGTCTGATGAACGAGACTGAGGGTTAGGGTCCTGGCTTTAGAGTTGGAGAGATGGTTTTTGTTTATGCTAAAGATAATGCAACTGAATGTACTTTAGACTGTAGATCAAAGTATGTAAATTGTTAGTCACTATTACGTAATTTTTACATGACGTATCTCGACGTGAAGTGGACTAAAGCAGAAATATTGCTGGTACCGACAGCTGAAAAATTGAGAACAAATTAATTTGGGTACTTTCAGAGATCACGTTTCAATTTCAGAATTCAACTTTTGTATATTACGCATATATAAGAAAACTAAAAACGATGATATGATCATCTCAATATTATATCGTCTTCCAGGATCTAGATATAAACAGTTAAACACCGTTTCTAAGTATAAAATCCAAATGTCATCATCAACAAACATTAATAGGAAATGGTTTAAGGAATCGGTTTGGAAAATATAGTATTTAATTTTAATATTCTAAATAATATTTCAAAGACAAGATTTAAATCGCAATTCTGTAATAATGCAGATCGAGTGATCTGAGACTCTAGTTTCTAGACTGGCACCTCCACCATGTCCATAACCACATCACGTGGTACGTGAACACACCCATCCCAGCCTCGCGCTCTAAACGAGATCAAGTAATCACGCAGTCTTGGCTTGATTAATTTTTAGTCTCGGGTGACTCACGCGAGTACTGGAGATACTGCATGAATCATTAAACAAGTTAGCTGCGATATAGGCCTACCTCGCTTCCAGAAACTCTTGCGTGGCACGGCTTGCACAGTAATCAACTGGCCTGAGCTGACCTCGTTGCATGCATGTGACAAGATAGTGTAATCTCCGTTCGCAGTAAGATCGGGTATGGGATTACTGTTCAAGCTTTACCGGCACATTACAATGACATGCTTAGAGGGAGCGTAGAGTCTTTGTTGCCGTCGTGGAGATGTTGGTATGGTAAAGCATGCTTCCTGCGTGCACAGTTTGAATCCTGGGCTGGGTATGGATTACTACGTGTGAAGTCTTTCCATTTTTATATCACCCAACCTTAGAATCGATAAGCATTAACTAAGCGAGCGAAGGGAGCATCTCCATTAGATTTTTATGACACTCGTTTTTTTTTTTTTTTTTTTTTTTTTTTTTTTGTATGTCGATAGCTTTCGAACGAAAAGTTCATTCGACTTTAAATTTGGAACATCCATATAAGCCTCGATGTGGATTGAAGGTGTATAGCTCTGTGGCAAAATCGTTCGAAAAGTAAAACAAAAAAACAAAAAAATACACCATATAGTTACTGAAACATATTTTTATGAAACAAAATGGCGGCAAAATGTGAGATGGCCTTATTTTTATAAAGAGTTTTTCGGGGCTATATATTATAGTAATTTTTGTCCGGTCACGAATATGCTAATTTATACGCGACATGATACGTATTAGAGGCAGAAATTATGTTTCTATTGCTGTCAAAAAGTGTTAGTACCGTAGACGTAACGGTGGCGGACCGTGTAACTACAATAGACGAAAATGACAACGAAAATTCTTAGTAACGCACATTGCACGACATTCAGCAATGTCGGGAAGTATAATATCTGTGGAAATTAGAAACATGTTGGCAATGCGCATTCTTGAATTGTTGTTAATTGTTGTTTTTATTAGCTTTGCGAACTTTTCGCCAGAAAGTTTGTAGACAAGATAGAAAGTGCTTTGAACGAAAATATAAGCATGCACCAATAGAAAGGGTGCATCGTTTTCACGGCCTAATAGCTCGTCGGACCGCCGGTTGGACCCTTAAACTACACACCTTGCATATTGGTGCATGCTGTGAGTTTTCGTTCGGGACACTTTCTATCTAGAAAGTTTATTTATTTCTAGTCTAACAGGTTGCCTGGCGTATATTAAAACGATTTTCGTTCAAATCCGATGATTAGTTTTTCGCCAATCGAGGTGGATGAAACAAAACTCGTATTGTAGACTTTTCCGTTTTCGATGCGTGATTTCTTATTAACTAGTTAACTACTGTGTATATAATTTTTGAAACCATCATGGCAACTGTTAAAATGCGGTCTAAATATGCTTTCGTATGGGTTATACCTAAAAATGAATAACATAACAGGTAGATCGAAATTAGTGTCGAGTGGTATAGACGAGAATTCCTAAGTTGACTCACTTTCGGCGCCATCTTGCTGCGTGACGTCAGGGGGTGGGTACATCGCAAGGCGTCCGTTGTCTGACGTCACTTCCTGTCCTGTCCTGTCCCGTGCCGTGTCTGCGGCAGTTTGTATGTACCAGGATCATGACGCACTCGCATGAATAATGCAACATACACATAACCACAGATAACGGATATAACCCTTTATCATTAGTCCCGACGTCTTACCCTATACATTGAAAAACATTGTAGTATTCTGAGAACCAGAGTAATAACCAGAACAATGTATACACAAAAAATAACTAGTTATCAGAATTAAAGCATTTACTTTCGTTCTTTCACGTTATTCGTAATTTGGCATTGACCATATTTGATTGATGTGTTTTTCGTACCTTCTGAAAAAAACAGAACATAATGACGACGTGTTGCCTTGCAGGTGCTGCGATCGACTGCTTCGAGTGTGTGTCAATAAACGGCCAGTATCCGGCTTGTGACGACCCCTTGCATCCTCTGACACACAACCTACTGGGAGTATAATGTGTTGCCGTGTTGCCTTGCAGGGGCTGCGATCGACTGCTTCAAGTGTGTGTCAATAAACGGCCAGTATCCGGCTTGTGACGACCCCTTGCACCCTCTGACACAAAACCTACTGGGAGTATAATGTGTTGCCGTGTTGCCTTGCAGGGGCTGCGATCGACTGCTTCAAGTGTGTGTCAATAAACGGCCAGTATCCGGCTTGTGACGACCCCTTGCACCCTCTGACACACAACCTACTGGGAGTATAATGTGTTGCCGTGTTGCCTTGCAGGTGCTGCGATCGACTGCTTCAAGTGTGTGTCAATAAACGGCCAGTATCCGGCTTGTGACGACCCCTTGCATCCTCTGACACACAACCTACTGGGAGTATAATGTGTTGCCTTGCAGGGGCTGCGATCGACTGCTTCAAGTGTGTGTCAATAAACGGCCAGTATCCGGCTTGTGACGACCCCTTGCATCCTCTGACACAAAACCTACTGGGAGTATAATGTGTTGCCTTGTTGCCTTGCAGGTGCTGCGATCGACTGCTTCAAGTGTGTGTCAATAAACGGCCAGTATCCGGCTTGTGACGACCCCTTGCATCCTCTGACACACAACCTACTGGGAGTATAATGTGTTGCCTTGCAGGGGCTGCGATCGACTGCTTCAAGTGTGTGTCAATAAACGGCCAGTATCCGGCTTGTGACGACCCCTTGCATCCTCTGACACACAACCTACTGGGAGTATAATGTGTTGCCGTGTTGCCTTGCAGGGGCTGCGATCGACTGCTTCAAGTGTGTGTCAATAAACGGCCAGTATCCGGCTTGTGACGACCCCTTGCATCCTCTGACACAAAACCTACTGGGAGTATAATGTGTTGCCTTGTTGCCTTGCAGGTGCTGCGATCGACTGCTTCAAGTGTGTGTCAATAAACGGCCAGTATCCGGCTTGTGACGACCCCTTGCATCCTCTGACACACAACCTACTGGGAGTATAATGTGTTGCCTTGCAGGGGCTGCGATCGACTGCTTCAAGTGTGTGTCAATAAACGGCCAGTATCCGGCTTGTGACGACCCCTTGCATCCTCTGACACAAAACCTACTGGGAGTATAATGTGTTGCCTTGTTGCCTTGCAGGTGCTGCGATCGACTGCTTCAAGTGTGTGTCAATAAACGGCCAGTATCCGGCTTGTGACGACCCCTTGCATCCTCTGACACACAACCTACTGGGAGTATAATGTGTTGCCTTGCAGGGGCTGCGATCGACTGCTTCAAGTGTGTGTCAATAAACGGCCAGTATCCGGCTTGTGACGACCCCTTGCATCCTCTGACACACAACCTACTGGGAGTATAATGTGTTGCCGTGTTGCCTTGCAGGGGCTGCGATCGACTGCTTCAAGTGTGTGTCAATAAACGGCCAGTATCCGGCTTGTGACGACCCCTTGCATCCTCTGACACAAAACCTACTGGGAGTATAATGTGTTGCCTTGTTGCCTTGCAGGTGCTGCGATCGACTGCTTCAAGTGTGTGTCAATAAACGGCCAGTATCCGGCTTGTGACGACCCCTTGCATCCTCTGACACACAACCTACTGGGAGTATAATGTGTTGCCTTGCAGGGGCTGCGATCGACTGCTTCAAGTGTGTGTCAATAAACGGCCAGTATCCGGCTTGTGACGACCCCTTGCATCCTCTGACACACAACCTACTGGGAGTATAATGTGTTGCCGTGTTGCCTTGCAGGGGCTGCGATCGACTGCTTCAAGTGTGTGTCAATAAACGGCCAGTATCCGGCTTGTGACGACCCCTTGCACCCTCTGACACACAACCTACTGGGAGTATAATGTGTTGCCTTGCAGGGGCTGCGATCGACTGCTTCAAGTGTGTGTCAATAAACGGCCAGTATCCGGCTTGTGACGACCCCTTGCACCCTCTGACACACAACCTACTGGGAGTATAATGTGTTGCCGTGTTGCCTTGCAGGTGCTGCGATCGACTGCTTCAAGTGTGTGTCAATAAACGGCCAGTATCCGGCTTGTGACGACCCCTTGCATCCTCTGACACACAACCTACTGGGAGTATAATGTGTTGCCGTGTTGCCTTGCAGGGGCTGCGATCGACTGCTTCAAGTGTGTGTCAATAAACGGCCAGTATCCGGCTTGTGACGACCCCTTGCATCCTCTGACACACAACCTACTGGGAGTATAATGTGTTGCCTTGCAGGTGCTGCGATCGACTGCTTCAAGTGTGTGTCAATAAACGGCCAGTATCCGGCTTGTGACGACCCCTTGCACCCTCTGACACACAACCTACTGGGAGTATAATGTGTTGCCGTGTTGCCTTGCAGGGGCTGCGATCGACTGCTTCAAGTGTGTGTCAATAAACGGCCAGTATCCGGCTTGTGACGACCCCTTGCATCCTCTGACACACAACCTACTGGGAGTATAATGTGTTGCCGTGTTGCCTTGCAGGGGCTGCGATCGACTGCTTCAAGTGTGTGTCAATAAACGGCCAGTATCCGGCTTGTGACGACCCCTTGCACCCTCTGACACACAACCTACTGGGAGTATAATGTGTTGCCGTGTTGCCTTGCAGGTGCTGCGATCGACTGCTTCAAGTGTGTGTCAATAAACGGCCAGTATCCGGCTTGTGACGACCCCTTGCATCCTCTGACACACAACCTACTGGGAGTATAATGTGTTGCCGTGTTGCCTTGCAGGGGCTGCGATCGTCTGCTTCAAGTGTGTGTCAATAAACGGCCAGTATCCGGCTTGTGACGACCCCTTGCATCCTCTGACACACAACCTACTGGGAGTATAATGTGTTGCCGTGTTGCCTTGCAGGTGCTGCGATCGACTGCTTCAAGTGTGTGTCAATAAACGGCCAGTATCCGGCTTGTGACGACCCCTTGCATCCTCTGACACACAACCTACTGGGAGTATAATGTGTTGCCGTGTTGCCTTGCAGGGGCTGCGATCGACTGCTTCAAGTGTGTGTCAATAAACGGCCAGTATCCGGCTTGTGACGACCCCTTGCATCCTCTGACACACAACCTACTGGGAGTATAATGTGTTGCCGTGTTGCCTTGCAGGGGCTGCGATCGACTGCTTCAAGTGTGTGTCAATAAACGGCTAGTATCCGGCTTGTGACGACCCCTTGCACCCTCTGACACACAACCTACTGGGAGTATAATGTGTTGCCGTGTTGCCTTGCAGGGGCTGCGATCGACTGCTTCAAGTGTGTGTCAATAAACGGCCAGTATCCGGCTTGTGACGACCCCTTGCATCCTCTGACACACAACCTACTGGGAGTATAATGTGTTGCCTTGTTGCCTTGCAGGGGCTGCGATCGACTGCTTCAAGTGTGTGTCAATAAACGGCCAGTATCCGGCTTGTGACGACCCCTTGCATCCTCTGACACACAACCTACTGGGAGTATAATGTGTTGCCGTGTTGCCTTGCAGGGGCTGCGATCGACTGCTTCAAGTGTGTGTCAATAAACGGCCAGTATCCGGCTTGTGACGACCCCTTGCACCCTCTGACACACAACCTACTGGGAGTATAATGTGTTGCCGTGTTGCCTTGCAGGGGCTGCGATCGACTGCTTCAAGTGTGTGTCAATAAACGGCCAGTATCCGGCTTGTGACGACCCCTTGCACCCTCTGACACACAACCTACTGGGAGTATAATGTGTTGCCGTGTTGCCTTGCAGGGGCTGCGATCGACTGCTTCAAGTGTGTGTCAATAAACGGCCAGTATCCGGCTTGTGACGACCCCTTGCATCCTCTGACACACAACCTACTGGGAGTATAATGTGTTGCCGTGTTGCCTTGCAGGGGCTGCGATCGACTGCTTCAAGTGTGTGTCAATAAACGGCCAGTATCCGGCTTGTGACGACCCCTTGCACCCTCTGACACACAACCTACTGGGAGTATAATGTGTTGCCTTGCAGGGGCTGCGATCGACTGCTTCAAGTGTGTGTCAATAAACGGCCAGTATCCGGCTTGTGACGACCCCTTGCATCCTCTGACACACAACCTACTGGGAGTATAATGTGTTGCCTTGCAGGGGCTGCGATCAACTGCTTCAAGTGTGTGTCAATAAACGGCCAGTATCCGGCTTGTGACGACCCCTTGCACCCTCTGACACACAACCTACTGGGAGTATAGTGTGTTGCCTTGCAGGGGCTGCGATCAACTGCTTCAAGTGTGTGTCAATAAACGGCCAGTATCCGGCTTGTGACGACCCCTTGCATCCTCTGACACACAACCTACTGGGAGTATAATGTGTTGCCTTGCAGGGGCTGCGATCGACTGCTTCAAGTGTGTGTCAATAAACGGCCAGTATCCGGCTTGTGACGACCCCTTCCACAACAACGTCTCCACGGAGCTGCTGGAGTCTCCGTGCATGGGCGGCCGCAAGGGGAGGGACGGCCTCTTTCCGGCCACGGCTTGTATCAAGATGGCTGGAACCTTCGGTAAGCTGATCCATCCTCTCTCATTCCTTGAATAATTAACTAATCACACTGTTATCGGGACCAAGGGAGGCCGAGCACCCATTAACGTCACTCTGTTATCGCTCTGTGTATGTCGCTCTTCTATGGCGAGGGGATTTGAATAGGGAATTGCTCATTAATTTTCCATATTAGTGTAAGTAATTTACTTATGTGTTAATTATTGCTAGTAGCTGTGTTCGGAGCTCTAGTGTTTTTTGCCAACCCTATCCCGCATCACTATCTGCATTTATTTACAAAGCTTGACATATTTTTCCTTTCTCGATGAAACGTCTAGGGCTAGGACGTCAATGGTATATAAACATTGTGTTTACCTCTACTCGCATGCACTAAAAAATGCCGATCTCTTGAGAAACCTAATTTCAAACCCCATTCAGGCTATATATTATTTTATTTCTTGTATACGTGCTTTACGTAATTATTGTAAAAAATACATAATACGGTGATAACTCTATATTACTTGATGAACGTGTCTTGTTTTCTCGCCAAAGTGAGGTGTAAAACAAAATATAAAATTCCAGTTATAGTCCTCCCAACGAAACTATTCTCATGCTTCCGTCATAACCCCTGAGGCAGGGGACAAGTTGGCCAACTCACGAACTGAGAACAACCCGACGCAATCTTCCATCAAGCACACGGAGGATTGACAAGTTAAGTTGCCATTCTAGACATGGCCTGTGATGAAAGCATGAGAATAGTTTCGTTGGTGAGGACTATAACAAATTTTGCATGTTGATAACGTATAGTCTCTATATAGTTTAGTAGAAAAGCCAACAAAACTCATTACACGATTAAAGCGATATGAGTGCCTCTCAGTGCAGCATATTCTGCGACATCCCAGCAGCCCTCGCGTCTCAAAGTCAGGTACACCGAAGTGCCCGCATCGTCCGTTGTCCGCCCTTATTGACTTGACAAGGGACGCATAAAATACGACCTCTCTCTGTGACTTTACTTCGCGGTCTTCGGCGGCTTCAAACGGCGCGGGGCAAGAACGTGGCCTCTCTTGACACGCTAATGAACGTATGCAACACTCGCAGTGGATATAGGTACACAGAGAATACATTCAGCCAATTCTCGGAGATATCACTTCAGACTTGTGAGCTACCTATTTTGATCCCAAGCAGGTTTCTAGTGAGAGATTCAATCTTACAGTCACCTTCTCCAATGCGCTGTTCAAGAAAGAACTTAATGATTTTAATTTAGATGCTCAGTCACCATATTTCAAAACAATCGCAATTCTATTCAATTATTATTCTTTGCATTTTTGTTAAGTTTTATTTGATGTCATTAGCACTGTGCGTTATATCATGTTGAGGTTGGTGCAGCTTGATGCGACTGAAGGCAAGTGCGATATCGTTCGGATAGCGAATAAGGAGTCTATATAAAGAGCACTAAGCACTAAGCAGTTCCAATGCATGAGTAATTCGCCCCAATTTGTGTTGTAAACATTGTTTTTAAATAATAACATATCGCCGTTTTTAAATGACCTCTACAAAATCCAAACACATATTTTC
The DNA here is from genome assembly GCA_945910005.1 of Isoperla grammatica. Classification (NCBI taxonomy): domain Eukaryota; kingdom Metazoa; phylum Arthropoda; class Insecta; order Plecoptera; family Perlodidae; genus Isoperla; species Isoperla grammatica. Next base: position 35,904,755 of record OX246738.1, read on the forward strand.
ACAATTTATAGCACTGGATATAATCTTATAATTATTTCCCAAAATAACAACCGTAAGAATATTGCAAGAGTATTAATTTGGAATTATTTTTAATTCAATTTGTAGTTCTTATGAGACACAATTTACTGTGCTTCTTCCGTTTTTCAAATAAAAGCTGTACAGGTTAAACTGATTTCAAGATTCCTTACAAAAATCACCGGATTAGGAGAAACTTTTTGTAGTAATACTCCAGTACACCAGAACTTCTAAACAATTGTATGGATTATTTGTGTCGTAAACTTTCTTATGATTGTGTGATCGGTGTGAACTTTTCATTTAGAAGCTAACATTATCGCCCTGTTCTTCTTACTAGGTCTTGTACGACTTGACATTACAATGGATATTATGACAACAGTACAACTACAAACGAATACTCTTATTTTGTAATGAAAGTTACATCTGACCGCACATAAAATAACTCGAGTTGAGGTTCGAAACTCAATTTCACTTTGAGTTTTGTCATCTCGAGTCTCGAAAGCGTTTACGTGTTCACAAATGCGACGACAGTTCTTGGGGTTTCTTTTGCTTTGAGAAAACTCATAGTGACGAGCTATATTGCAGTATGATTAGTAATGTAATGTCTATACCATATCGAATTTACTTCGTCAAAGGGTATATTGAACTTGTTGTTAGATCAAGTATGCAAAACAAATGCATGGTAAAAATGATTGAAACAGAAGATACCATTGATTTAAAGAAGTGTCGGTGATGGTTTCAAAACGCAATTTGTAACTCCGTGGTAACTGGAAGCCGATCGGTGCCAAGAAACAAAACGGTCGTTTTCGGTGTGACTGACATCAGTTCAATACTTATTCATAGTTCCCACGTGACGTCACAGCGGCCATGATTGCGACACAATTGATGAGGACCTATCATAGAGCATTGGCAAATACTATTCAAATTTAATTAACAAGACTTGTTTAGAATTAAAAAAGAGTAAACATAAGTAATAAAAAAAATAAAAAATTGCCACACATGAAAATTGTATTTAAAAAACATGGGGAATTTTAAAGAACTAAGAATTTCTGTGTTCTACCACAACAGCCTTCATTTGTTTCTCCATAGCAACGTCAACTGTTGATCACAAGTGTGGCCGCCACGCGCAAAGATGTGACGTACGCGCAACCTATGGCTATTGTGTAATAAAGGGAGGGTGTATTCACATATTATGCATGGTGGTGACATGTGATGTCATTGTGGCATTGTGGGGTGGTTATAGTTCATTGTTACAATGCTTCAGCCGGCGTTAGGTTGAAGTTTAACTCCAACTTTGGTTTGCTATTATTACTTAAAAACATCTTAAATAAACTCTCTTATTTTGACCACTCTTTTTGTTGTTTACAATAGCACATATAATCATTTCCGCAAAACTTTATCGGGAGATATACGTGTTCAAACTCTCATATTTCACCGTAAACAACATATTTGTTTTCTATTGACAGCTAAATGAAACTTAAAATAGTACTGTATAGTGTCCATCAAAAATCAAAATAGCCGTTGTGTAAATGCATAGGTAGCCAAGCCCCCTTCGTTCTAGTACTAAAGTAAGCGGGAACGTTGGAAAGAGGTTGGGGGGGGGGGGGTTGCTAGGCAGGCGAACCGAAGAACAGAGCTAGGTTTTTGGTTCAGTGGTGGATGGAGGGGGGGGGGGGGGGATATTATCTCATTATCCTCCAGACCTTGTCACTGAGGACTCAATATTTTGCTAATTAGCCTATTTTTTATTGAATTACGTTTGAAGTTTGAAAACAACGACGAAAGTTTTTCACAGGCAGGGAAATTTAACCTAAAAATCTGAACAAAAATATATGTTCTGCGTTGGGTTGTTGGTTTCGTTCGAGCATATTATATCAACTGCATTCTACATACAAATAAAAGTCAAATAGTGTTACAAAGTAGCCGGCTGAGATTTTGCATATAGTTTTTATATAAAACTTTAGATTTAGATTATTAAAATTTCGCTATATTTGATTAAACTAGTTGATTATTATATTAGCTTAATGACCTACTCAACTGCTACGATCACTCAGTGTCAGTAGGGGAATATAGCTTAGAGGTAGTTGACAGTATATTTGGACTCGAATAGGTTAGTTCAATTAGTTGAGATGAAACAACACAACGATGATCTGATAGACAAATCAAGTCACAATTAATGACTCAAGATGATATTTGCCACTTCCAATTTTTGTAACAATCCCAAACAAGATAAAACATCCCACTAGTACATAGACCTGTTAATGCTAGATTCAGTCATTACACACTTGTTCAGAGGCGGCAGTGTTTTCTACGGCACAGTTGTAGGCATATAACTGGCGTGTTAAACAGGTTAGGTTATGATTGAATTTCAATTTTCATCAATATGTAGAGTAGCAACGCCCCGACTCGAATTAGGGTGATCGATTGACACCACGTAAACCGGATGCAGCACTTCTATTTTTATTAAAACTAGTTTCCGTTCGTGGCTATAGAGGGGTGGTTATTGTCTCGTCCTTCCGTGGTATATCATAACTTCAACGGGTATTATCCAGTTCACGCTTCGATACTTACGATATGAACAGAACAAAGGTTGCGTTTGTGATAGCGTAGCACGGTAGGCCTAAATTCAACCTTGGCTTTCTGTAGAGGGCACTATGCCGGAAAATGGTATCTAATTCTAATCCCAATAAAATAAATACTATCATGAGTAAGCTCGAGTCAAAATGGAGATATTCTTCATTAGCTGGTTTGTGTGTTCATTTAAATAGTTCTATATTGCCATGTTATACAAATTGTTGTTTCCTTTTAGGTAAGCTAATCAACATATTTGTACGTATATGTTATCTTCCGACTTTGAAACTTACCACCATCACTTGCGAGTTCAAGCTAGGTCACTCACTAATCACTATATATTTGGTTGGGTCAAATACTTTGCCCCTTCCTAAAACTTCTCTGTTTTTCAGCAGTTACTTAAATTTGTAACAATATTTTATGGGAGCAATAAATAAATAAATTCACATTTAGAGTCTACCCACTCAGTAATTAAACTGATTTGCAGTGGGGGACTTTAATTTAAAGTGACTAAACCAACCCTGAAGGCTCCGAACACCATCGACGAGTGAGCGATTTCCAATCAAAGATCGATATTTCAAATACGAAACATATGAATCAGTGATTCGTAGTGGACTTCACTTAGAACACATTCACAACATATTTCAAAGTTCAAGAAAATGTACCGAAGTGAACTCATTTCCTAGATTTCAAAGCCTATCTTCATGGAATTGTTCAGCAATTATTAGTTGTTCCATTAAAGCGCAATGTATGTTGTCAATAAATCCTCGTCAATAAACCTCACAATATACTTTATTGAGCTAGAATAATTAATTCATAATCACTGTGTAGAAGAAGTAAATAGTGGAGCTGAAACAAACAGTTTGATAAACAAGAGTGTGACATGTCGAATTGTCGATACAAACACAGGCGGATTGTTCTTGGAAGAACGAGCGAATTAATCTGCATATAACCTGTTTTCTTGTTGTAACAATTGATAAGCCTAGTTTTTAAGCTTTTCCAAATCCATTTTCAGTTAAAAAAAAAACCTTCAACAATAGGCTCATGTTTGCTCAGTATGACAGTGATCTTTCTTCATGGGTTGGTTTTATTATTACTGATTTTATAATATTTAATATTTATTATACCGATTATTATGAATTCAACACAGTGAATTCAATACCGCACCAATTTAATGATTGAGATTTTGTTATGCACATTAATCGTAAGTTAAATTTCCAACGCTTTGTAATGGTTATCCAGGTAGTTGGAGGATCTGAGTTCAATTACCAGTGAGAAGGGGGTGGGTATAGTGCATATTTTAATTTCTGGTTTTCACTCAAAATGATAGTATATGGCTTTGTAACTGACCACTTCCACCAGATTTTTGTTATAAATAATTGTGGGGAATAAACTCCTCGTAAAACGGCTAAAACCACATAAAAACGCACGTTTTTTTAAACTCACCTGCGGAACTATTGTGTGGGGACAACTCCCCCCCCCCCCATTGGTGCCGTCATCAAGTAGTATTTGTTGTTGCACACCCATTAATCAACATCTGCACAGTGCACACATTTTTGAATACAAGTGTAGGCCTATAGTCAATGTACCAAAGTGTATTTGTACTTGCAAGATGCAGTTCCCCTTTCGAGCTGTATACGTCAACACTACAGACGCACATTCCTACACATTTGCATTATGTAACGCTTAGTTATGAACATGGGGAAATGGAAATAGAGAAGGAAAATTCATTGAGCTAGGCTTTCATCGTGTGGGTTTGCTTATTTACATTTTGTATTTTACAGGAAATGTTATTGAGTGGGAGAGAGGCGAGTTTTGAGGTTTCAAGGGTTGGAATTAAGGGTGAGATGCGGGCGTGACGAGCCAAGCACAAAGGGTTAGAATCTATCATCAAGTGGCGAGGGAGGATGTGGTACTGTTGCAAACATCTCGTATTTCCGTTCGTGGGGTGAATACAATGGTGTGCTCGTAAGTTATAAATGCAATCCATACATTAACATCTTGGAGTGGAGTTCCCATATGCTTTCGCAGTTTTGTCTTACATCTCTGCTATAAGAGTGTTGTTTGACGACAATGTCGTGATGCCGATAAAGTCGTCGTACAACAACTTCGGCCTGGTCAGCCTGATCAGTGATCAGGCATCAGGATGGTTGTATAAGATTAACTGCGGTATACATCATGGATCCGTGATGGTTGTATAAGATTAAATAAGATTAACTGCGGTAGGCCTATACATCATGAACTCTTGATGGTTGTATAAGATTAAATAAGATTAACTGCGGTATACATCATGGATCCGTGATGGTTGTATAAGATTAACTGCGGTATACATCATGGATCCGTGATGGTTGTATAAGATTAAATAAGATTAACTGCGGTAGGCCTATACATCATGAACTCTTGATGGTTGTATAAGATTAAATAAGATTAACTGCGGTATACATCATGGATCCGTGATGGTTGTATAAGATTAAATAAGATTAACTGCGGTAGGCCTATACATCATGAACTCTTGATGGTTGTATAAGATTAAATAAGATTAACTGCGGTATACATCATGGATCCGTGATGGTTGTATAAGATTAACTGCGGTATACATCATGGATCCGTGATGGTTGTATAAGATTAAATAAGATTAACTGCGGTAGGCCTATACATCATGAACTCTTGATGGTTGTATAAGATTAAATAAGATTAACTGCGGTATACATCATGGATCCGTGATGGTTGTATAAGATTAACTGCGGTATACATCATGGATCCGTGATGGTTGTATAAGATTAAATAAGATTAACTGCGGTAGGCCTATACATCATGAACTCTTGATGGTTGTATAAGATTAAATAAGATTAACTGCGGTATACATCATGGATCCGTGATGGTTGTATAAGATTAAATAAGATTAACTGCGGTAGGCCTATACATCATGAACTCTTGATGGTTGTATAAGATTTACTGCGGTATACATAATGGATTCACAGTGGGAGTAGTTTCTAGAGTAATGTGAGTACGTATTTTTAACATCGCGTATTTGCTGGCGTCTTTTCTCAACCTGCTTCAACCTCTTTGACCTGATAACGATGTGGAAAAGTCGTTATAGGTGGTTGAGTGCGATGGCTGGTTGCAGGGTGGAGTGGAGGGAGGGGGGGGGGATGACTGTGGTGGTAACCTAGGGTGAGTAATTCGGTCTTTTTCTATCAAGTTTTCCCACGGTACCTACATTCAAGTTTTTGCTGGTTATCCAGCCACACGGACGGGGTCGCGAGGTACTTTATTCACCTGGTATCATTAAGGGTTTGCCACCTTATTTTAATTATATATGTATTCAAGGCTACACCTCTTAATAAGATTGGATTTCAGTCATGATTGAATAATTAATACCACAAATACTAAGTGTCAAAGAGTTCCAACAAAAATGAAACACTTCATGGAGCTATTTGAAACAAATATATTGGATGGCGTTTATCAAGCATAATATTGTTATTACGGTGTTCTTTTATCATATATATATATATATATATATATGATAAAACACACACACAATTATAAAACGGTACCAAGGTCGCTTGCTTTAAAAACCGGTGAATTTTCGGAGTCACACGTTCCTACTCCTTCCTCAGACCGAGTTCATGCGTTAGCGCTAATTGAAACGATGAATATGGGGTGATGATGATGATGATGATGATGATGATGATGATGATGATGATGATGAAGATGATGATGATTATGATGATGAAGGAGATTATGGATACCTAAAAGGCTGGTCCACACAGATTTTTAAGACATAATGCATAAGGTTTTAAGACGTTGTTTTAAAAACAACAATGAAAACAACGTCTTAAAACTAAAACTTTGTGTGAACGCCAGTACGTGTTTCCTATGATCCAACTTTACGACTACGTGTTAAACTTTAAATCGTATGTCTTAAAAATCTGTTGCTTGGGTTAGGAATAGTTTTGAATGCTGAATCGACTTTCTCAAATCGTGTAAGAAGCTACTTCTACAAACCTTAAACCATGGATTGTATACTATTGTATACTAATTTGTTTGTATACATTTTTTTGATTGATACAATTGTGATTGTATACACAAATAATTTGTTTGGAAAAAGGTATTTTATGTTACACAATTGAGACACAGCTGATAATAGCTTCTTATGTTACTCGTGTGGGTTACTATAATATAAAATATAACAATGTGAATCTAATACAAAATTGTTAATACATTTTATCTGAACTTGAGGTGATGCTTCGGGCGCACGCTAAGTTCGAAATACGCTTCACCCACGTTGCGTGTCATAATGTAATTTATGAAACAGCATTGTATATTGTATATTGTATAAGAATAATGGGTTTTTAATTTAGAGCTGCATGAATAGTGATATTTCTTGCCTGGAAAGAGGGAGCTAACCGTATGGCTACCAGCACTGTGATCATGTAACTTTGGTAGATAACGTTCGATATCGTTGAAAATTGTACGTTTGAACGTCAACGATCGTAGCTCTAAAACGCAATTATGTGCAGCTCGGTAACGCTATTAAACGTTGAACACTCACGGGGATGACAATTAGCCATAGTTGCAAATATATGGAACGTAAACCCCAATTATCATAATTATCATCATCACGAAAATTGTGCGAGCCTCTCGATCAGAGATCACACTTTCGATACCAAGAAATGGCGGAAACGCCGGTGTTTAAACGACTTTATTTCACAAAACTAAAGTAGAACGGACTATACCTAACAAAAGACTGCCAACATTGCTCACAGCTTGCTGGATTTTGACTAGTTCCTGTGAACTTCTTCGAATTCTCGACTCTCATTGGCTACACAATAACGATTTCAACGTTAGCAATCAAAGTTACATGATAACAGTGCAGTACCTATTGTTATACTCGCGATTGTCGTGCAAAATAACGGTACACTGCAGACATATATTAGGCTGCTGCCAGAAGGTTTGGTTTGCAATATGCTAATTTGTTTAATCTACAACAATGGCTCCGTGTGTGGTCGCCAACAATGTATGTGATGTCACGTGAATACCAAGAATATTGACAGTTTTCATGTGACGTCACAGCAGCCATACCGGTGCCATTATAATCACTGAAGAAGATGAGTGGGTATGATTTTTAAATTGCATACAAGTAATGTGTGTGTGTAGTTAAAAATACAAATCACAAATTCTCAAACAAATTCATTTGTTTTAAATACTATAATAATCTTAATGAAATCACTTTTTGGTTTCTACTACAATAGGCTTCAACTGTTTCTCCACTCCAACATCCAACGTAGGACTATCAAAAACGAACGCACAAGTGCTATATGAACGTGTACATTCATTAACTTCTGAACTTCATCACGGCTTGTCACAACACTAAACTCCTCTTTCACCCTGCTGTTAAAGATTACATGGGTCTCCGTACGAAGTACACTCAACGCCAACTCGACTCTTTCCAGACATTTAAATGAGTTCATTACATCTGCCGTACTCACCAGCGACGAGCTCAAGTTATATTCACCCCCGACTTACGAGCAGTATCCACTTTACAGTTCCAACATTGAGTTTAGAATTATCTTGTATGAAGTAGTGCATCCCAACCATGCACTGACAGCAGTCGTCCTTAGTCATTTGATATCATTGTCTGTCCCTTGTGCATTCCTTCCTATCATACGAATTATGCATGATAAAGCTTTGACTTGCAGTGTGAAAAGTGATGTTCGATCGTGCATCGTGGAGTGTCTAGCAGGAGTTGCGACGTTGTTACGAGAAATGTGTATGTGACTATACTTGTAGTACTTGTATCACCTACATTGTACAATGTACACTTATTGACAGCAATATTTCTGCCTCTAATACGTATCAGATCGCTTAAAATTAGTATAATCGTGACCGGACAAACATGTACTATAAGATAGCCACCTCACATTTTGTCGTTAATGTGTTTCAGCAAAATATTTCGAACAACTTTTGTGTAACTTTGCCAATACTTATCAGATCGCCATAAAATGAACATGTTCATGACCGGAAAAACTTTGTGAAAATATGGCTGTCACATTTTGCCACCATTTTGCTTTTGTTTCAGAAAAAATATTTTTCAGTAACTATGGTGTAACTTTGTAACTTTTCGAACGATTTTGCCACAACACTATAAACATTCAACTAACATCAAGTCTTGTGGATGGTATAAATTTCAACTTGATCGGATTTTTCGTTCGACAGCTATTGCGAGACAAAAGAAAAAAGAAAAACAAACAGAACAAGTGGCATGAAAGTCTAGTGGAGACGCTCGCTTCGCTCGTTTAAAAATATATTCCAAGGAAAACATATTTTTAAAGCTTTGAAGCAAGAAAATTATAACACACTATTGAGGAAATTTGTAAAAAGCTCTTCAGTAGATCATTTCCACTTATTATAATGTGCATAAAATGAGGTCAAAACCAACTCTCCAGGACCTAAGTTGGCGTGAAAATACTGCTACCCATCCAAACGGGTTATAAGTGACATTTTGGAAAAACTGAGATAAATGGACACAAAGTTGAAAAGAGATACCTAATTCTAGGAAAGCCATGTATTCTGAAAAGAATTGTTTTAAATTAAAAATAAACTAGAAAATATTTTGTCATCGCATTTTTTAATGTTTAATTTTGATTACTTATTAACTTATTTTCAACATAGTACTATATCCCCATAATAATCAGTACTTTTACCATTTGGCCTCTACAACATTATGATTCGATTTTCACTTAGACCAAAGTAATTTCAGTATGAAAGATAGTAAAAACACTTTCTGATGTCCCTTGTGTTCCACCACATCAGTCATCACTCATCATCAAAGAAATTCAATTGTCTACTAGAGCCCTCGCTTTTACAGCTTCTTCCATGGTGGCGTGGCCGCACTTACGTGGATCATATGTCCTCTGAAGTATCTTCGCATTGTTGGTGGAAGTTTATTTTCACATCTCTAGAGTGCAGCACGTACTTAGATATTTTAGCGATTCTATACAAACCTTTTGACAAGAGATTGGCCAATGGACCAGCTATACCAGATTCCGCACTTCACTAATTTTCCTTTAAAAATCACTTAAGAGCGAAGGATACCTCTACGTCAAAAACCGCAGAAAATTTTTGTTTTTTAATTATATCTCAAGATTGAAACACAACATCAAAAATCTGAGACACAATAGCGCTGGGGTTTGGTAAGCCCTACACACTGAATGATAAATATATTTAACGTTATCATCAGTATGACTGTGATAACGATTTCCTTAGTAATTTGAGGAAATCGTTATCACAGTCATACTGATGATAACGTTAAATACATTTATCATTCAGTGTGTAGGGATTACCAAACCACAGCGCTATGGTGTCTCAGATTTTTGATTTTGTGTTTCAATCTTGAGATATAATTAAAAAACGAAAATTTTCTGCGGTTTTTGACGTAGAGGTATCCTTCGCTCTTAACCCCATTGGCCTCTAACCCCCTCGATTATTATAACAATTAACAATGCGACAAGGAAATTTGAATTGTTCTTATAATGAAATCATCCAACAAAGAGTGTGAAACATAAAACCAATTAAAAAATATATAACAATTTAGGGGATGCAAGTACATTATGGCATACTACAATACAAAACCGTCTCACTATAAATATGTTGCTCTTGATCTAAAATGTTGCGAGTGTAATTAATTCTAATTTGATTCTGCAAAATGGATTTTCGAGAACCCATTTGAGAGGAAACTTTGTATTTTGATAGTTATTCCTAAAAGGCATCAGTAGGCCTATATCCAAGTATACGATACCATAAGTTACCTCTTCTTGGCATGTAGAATAGATTTAAAAGTGTAAACTTGGTTCCATCTCAATATCATTTTTCTTTTAAAGAAGATTTTTTGAGTTTCCATTTTACTCCTGGAAGATAGTTCAATAATTCATATATCATGCAATATGAGATGCTACGCCTAGGCCTTCGTTTTGCTCTGCTGGTCGTAGAATAACACGTGACACGTATTCACGTTTTGTCTGCGATTTGTCTGTTAACAAACATGTGCGTAGTTAGACATAAATAGAAAATATGTAATTATATGGCTGCACGGTGCCCAAATCATCGCGTATGGCAATTGTATGGCAATTAATAACGGGTTCACAAGGCCTTACGCCGGCGTAAGAAATACCAAGAACGAATAGAAATTAATTCTATTCGAAAATGTGGGGAGTCAGGGAGTTATCATTATTATTTTTATTATTATTATTACTATGATTGTTATTATGATTATGTTTATTATTATTATTATTATTATTATTATTATTATTATTATTTTTGTTTTTATTATTATTATTATTATAATTATTATTATCATTATTACTATTATTATTATTATATTATTATTATTATTATTATTATTATTATTATTATTATTGTTTTTATTGTTATTATTATTATTATTATTATTATTATTATTATCATTATTACTATTATTATTATTATTATATTATTATTATTATTATTATTTTATTATTATTATTATTATTATTATTATTATTATTATTATTATTATTATTATTATTATTATTATTGTTTTTATTGTTATTATTATTATTATTATTATTATTATTATTATTATTATTATTATTATTATTATTATTATTATCATTATTACTATTATTATTATTATTATATTATTATTATTATTATTATTATTATTATTATTATTATTATTATTATTATTATTATTATTATTATTATTATTATTATTGTTATTATTATTATTATCATTATTGCCAGTAGCAAAAACAGCCTCTAAACCTCTAATCCAAACGAACTGAATCACTGGACCTGTACTCGGACTGAAATCCATGAAAAGATAATGGAAGGAAGGAAGGAAGGAAGGGTAGAGCCTGAATAGCTAGTCCAGAGTACAAACGAGAATCAGCTCTAATGCGGCCTCGTTCTCTGCGCTACGCGAGTGTGACGTCACGCGGGTTGGACCTGTGGAAGACGTGATGAGATGTTAATGCAATTATACGCGGGTTCGTGTAGCGCGAGCTGTTATGTAGCGCCATACGGATTTTGGTTTCACTGCAAACGTTGAAAAAGTAAGTTATAAAACAATACAATCATTAAGGTATCCGCACACAAGATGAGGATATTTGGTTCTAACATTGAAGGCGTAAAGAAATTAGTAGGCTACACACATTTATCTAGGATCATAGAGGGTCATGCAGACGAGAGGGCAACAAATAAAGTATAAACACATTTGTATCTTTTGTCTATACCTACTCAGTTACAAGAATGGATTTTTAGTAGGGGATATTACTGTGTTTATTCAGTGCCCCATTGCTATGACGACTAAAAGTCACGATGATAATGATATTTAAGGTTTTACGTCCTATATTTTTGCAACAAGACTAATCGAGATGATGAGTGGGTGATTATGAGGATGAAAAAACGCCACATGATATCCATTCCCAAGCCTCGTGTGATATTCAGGGTGCGAATCCTTTCATTACAAATCTGGAACACAACCTACGTTTTATACCCATATTTTAACACAAAGGAATTACATTAACATAATGATAAATTATTGACCATTTTTACAAAGTATGTATAGGTTTCTTGTTATTGGTACAACAAAATTAACGAAAAATAATGTTGGCTTACTAATAGTGGAAACAAAATGTTATTTTTAGATGTCCAATAAAGAGTTTTAGAAGATCAGGCAATGAGATCTAAAGCTGAAAACACGTTAAATAATGTAACAAAAAACGTTATTTCCTTGAAATGAGAACATATGTGCCATGGCAAATAAATGTGACATGAGAGAAGTACGGGTAAGATGTGTGAACGGCATAATATGGTTTATTATTCATTATACGCGCCTTCCTGGTTATGCCACTTCAGGGCGTATGGGAGATGAGATCTGATGTGTAAGCCTGCGCATGCAGCATGGAGACTGCTTGACTGCAGATCTTGCAAATACCAGTCAAGTAGTGTACTGTCACGTCTGCGAACAGTGTATGCATGTTTGATAGGACTTGCATTTTGCAATGATCAAGCGGAGAGATCAATTCAGTTCAGTTCAGTTTGTTATCAGTTGCAAGATTACATACATTATAAAGACAACAGCAAAAACAAACATCAACTTTGTCATGCATCAGCAATAAAGATAAAGATAAATATATATTAAAAAATAGCAGTAAAATACTACATAAACACTACATATCACTTTATCACAATGTAAGTACAGTAAAAGTTTACGTTTATTTAAAAAAACTCATCTATAGAATATAGCTCTTTCATTAATTAAAAAATCGTGTAATTTTGTTTTAAATTTACTAAAGTATGTTCAATACATTGAGATATAGGGAAACAATGAAATGATAATATGGAGGAATTCTTAAAATTAAAAACCATTTTCAATCTTTTTGGCGATATCGTTATGTAAATATATAGACATAGAATTATCTATAGAACATAATAAATGTGATGTCGTAAAGTAAGCGTATTCGAATTATGTAAATTCGTATACTGACATGTTCTTGCTTAAAGGCACACACAGTAGGCAAACAACAGAATTAATGTATACATCGATTTAACCAATTTTATACTGAACATTGTTTATGTGTATTTGTTATACACGTGTATTTTGGTTTCTATCAGTATTGCATGCATAAAATAGGTTGTTGCCGCGTTAAAAACTTCGGTAATGCTTTTGTCATCCATCAATGACGTTACTGTCTCGGCCAACCCGAGCAGGTATCTGAATTAGCCACGGCCGCTGGTTGGCTGCCGCTCACCCACCCGTGACGGAAGCATTACCGAAGTTGTTGTACGACGACTATATAATATATTACTATTGTAAGACTATTTAATAATTAATAAAATATATAGTTACCTTATTCACTAGCTGGGGGTAATGCCAATGTACTGCAGTAGTAAAATGTAGGTAAAGTTGTGGGGTAAATAGCGCAGGCCTACATCAAGTCTTCATCTTGCTTTCAAATGGGACCTATTTATCAGGAATTCAACTCCGTTGTGCTACCGAGGGTATTTCACATCCGTCTCTTCTCTGCTGATTTATTCTGAACTCGGCTTTCATTTTCCGGCTATTAGCTAAGTTCACTGTATTTGGGGCGAAAATGATAATATTATTTTCTCTTCTGGGAATGTGTTCCGTTATTCCGCGTGTGTTATTTCGTTTCAAGCTTAGAATATTAATCCTGTATTTTATTATACCCATGCAGGTATGCTGCTGTATAGAAAACATTAGCACAGGTCGGGACTTGACACATCTTTCCAACGTTGCACTTTGTTTTATTTTATCAAATGAATAATTCAGTTTTACTAATTACAGCCTGAGATTTGTAAGACTTAAACGTTCCAAAAATGTGTTATAATGAAAGATTTTTATAACGACGAAAAATATTCTCTGTTTAAGTATCTATACACATTTTGTCGAAGGGAGGGCATTGTAATAAAGAGATTGATTTGAGTAAATATTGTAAGTGCATATAATAATAATAATATAATATTTTGTAGGAATCCCTGTTATACTTATAGGGTGCACACCAGCTTTACCTGATGGGTCCCTCTTCAGGTGACTAACTAGGTAGACCTATATTAGGGTGTTTGGATAGTTGGGAAGGAATGTCCGAGGGCTGATAGTAGGACTCAGTCCCAGCATTCGCTTTTACGACTGAGGAAAACCTCGAAAAAAACTTCAGTCAGAACTGCCGGTGGCCGGAATCGAACCGGTGACCTCCCGAATTAGAGTATCGCGTCTTACCGCTGAGCCACTTATAGCATTGAGTTTGAAATATTTCAAACCCAATGCTTATAGTTTCTTAGCTATTGCAGCGAGCTGAAATGCCGTGGAGCGAGCTCTACCTTTTATGTCGTGATCTGCATGGTAGCTTGGTTCCACAGCGTGTGGGGCTATCTGCCTTGCCTGGACATCTCAACCTCTTTGTACTCGAACGATGTGATTGTTTAAACTGCCTCTTCAGGGATTATTAAATTATGGGAGTTTTAACTGTCTCCAGAATCTTTTTCACCATCGTTTCACGGTTATACAGGTTCAATAAATTCTTGGCAATAATTGGGTTTTTATTGCTAAGTTATAATTATAAAGCACATTATTTCAGCAAGGGAAGAATGGTGTAAACGGAAGTTGAAGGTTCAAGTATTAACGCTGTTTGGACTTAGGCCTAGAATGCTAAACACACAATCGAAAATGTTGGTTTCCGTGCTGGAAACCGTGGTTTCGTTCACAACAGATTTTCTACTAAATATTGATAATATTATAATCAATAGGGATTTCATTTTGTTTTAAATCCATAATTCATTATCAAAATAACTGCTCTTAATAATTCTAGAGATATTTGTCAGATATTTATATTTTCTAAACAACTGTAATTAATTGTTCCGAGGTGTTTGTACGAACTGTGTATAATAGCTCCGCCTTACTTTGAACGTGTTTTTAGTTACCGAATAATATAATGGGCGGGTTCTTGTCTTGATTTGCATTGTTTAATGAGAGAAATCAAATTACACGCAAGAGGGGTTCGTTATTGATGCTGCGGCGCCAGTTGTAGGCAAAGTAGCAGGTAACCGCAGATAGGAGGGTGGAGACGGGATAGAGGAGGGGGGGGGGGGGGGGGGGTTGGTCTCGTAATGAAACGGTCGTGTTTATTAGGTACGGCCACTGTTACAGAGAATGCGTCTTTCGACACTCCGAGGGCGACTATAGGAAATCGATTTAAAAATATATTACAACACACATTAAAACTTGATAAAATAGGCTCGTCTCGTATATTTTGTCGAGTCGCTCGTCAAAACTGTTAATGTGAGAGAAACCACGCTTTCAATTTCACGTCCGTTTATGTCGTACACCAGCTCTGAAAGGAATGCGAAAATAAAGCGGAAAGCTTTGGGTCGTCTGATGCGAACAAAGTGGATTGAGGATCTGCGGCTTGGTCTCGAAACCTCACACCAAAATTGGTTTAGTGTTTTTTTCATATAAAATAAGCCTACAATTCTGTGGAAGAAGACAACGCCATTTTTCTGTGGTGTATAGGCCTACTGTCTGTGTGCTATTGCTGTTGCTGTTGCTGTATGATTGACGGTGAGATTTGTGTTGCCGACTCTATATTGCATGTATAACATCGTCGACACATTGTTGTAGAGTAAACATTTTTCAAAAGGTGATGGAATCATTTAAATATGAACGTAAAATCAACAAAACAGAGCCTCACAACAGGCGGAGCAAACAAATTAATTATGTACACTAAATTTGAGACGTATAGATAATATCATATGAACCTTCTATAAAGCTTCGGTATAATACTATTGTATGATATAAATCCGTATGATATTGATGTAATACGGAGTATGATCAAACCAGAAATATAACTTAGTTCCTATCTGGCACCTAACGCTTGGTGGCTATGCTCTACACAGAGCAGAGCCTATATTATAGTGGGTTATTCTAAAAATTGGAAGTGCCAAATGTTTTAGAATTTATTGAGTTAGTTGTTTGTGTGACTAATTTGTCTTCTCAGCTGATGAATTGAAATTCAAGAATATAATCACGACAAATTGGTATAAAATTAAGTTTGAATTTTAAAAATAGCTTGGAAACTGGATAGCAATGGTCTCTTCATCATTATGATTTTCAGACTACGTCAAAATCGTTAATATTCAAGCTATTTTTAAAATTCAAAATTAATATCAATTTTTGTGATTATTCCATATATATGAAAAGCAATTGAAAAATTGCAACATTTAACTACAATGGCACCTGGCTTGATGGGTCCGCGGTCTACTGCAACCCTCCCTGCATTCCTTTCTCGCGAGCGGTTACCTGGTACCGAGTGGAGGTGGTAAGGTGGAGGGGAAATGGCTTGATACCTGGCATCGTTTATTACATAATCCGTGACGGCAACACCTTGTATCTTACGCCGATAGCAGTATAGCAACTTACTGAACGGAAGGCCGGTAATCCTTGCTAGTAGTAAAGTTGGGTTACACACTTATTTAAGATTGAAGGGCTAACAGAGTTGAATCAAGACAGTAGCATCATGGCGATAACATAACTTACTAGATTTATGATTTCAAATTTAAAAGCTAAGGAAACCTTAGCAACGTTAACCTGGCCAATGTTAGGCGACTTTTTATAAATTCGGACATTGTCTTCAATCCTAAGTAAAACAGTTAGGATTAGGAAAATAAAACAAATCTTAAATCTTAGGAAAGTGTGTACGCCGAGCTTTACAGTCAGGTTACAATCCGTCGCATAGCAAGTAACATTGAAAAAGGTATTTTATTGAAACAAATATTTTTTTTAAATGCTAAATGTAAAAAAAAATGTAAAAAAGAAAAATGTATTTTATTCAAATAAAATAAAATTTAAAAAAGAAAAATGTATTTTTCAAACAAAATAGAAGATTCTTTAAGCTGATATCTTGAGAACTACACAATATGAAAAAGGTGACATCGTATTGTGGTTTCGTAAGAACTAAAAACTAAATTAAAAATGACAAATATTGTAATAATTACGATTGTTATTGCTAATCTAGAAAAATTACAATTATTTACTCAGTAACGATAAAATTATTAAATAAAACTTTGAATCCATTTTTCTTTTTTTGGTTATGTTACGAAACCACAATTCGAGCATTGTTCACTTTTTTATATTGTGTAGCAATCTCACGATATTAATTTCGCGCAGTTTTTATAATGGTGAGACAACCCTTTCGCATGTGTTCGTTTTATCTACTTCAATTGTGGTGTATTCCTCTAACAATCGTACACGATATCACAAAGCAAAATAAATGTATGAACACTGTCACATTGACGCAGCTTCTTCGCTTGTTATAGCGCGCCATTGTATCGACCTGGTAACTTATGTTGAACGTCTAAGCCGAGCGATAACCATATTTCTTGCTGACCAGTTCTGCCCGCTTGAGAACTCCTTTATACCTCTCAGCGAGGGTGCGATTAGCCTCTACTGGCCGATACAGTATGACTCACATTCCCAGTCAATCAATGGGCTCGTACTTCTGCCCGCTTGAGAACTCCTTTATACCTCTCAGCGAGGGTACGATTACCCTCTACTGGCCGATACAGTATGACTCACATTCCCAGTCAATCAATGGGCTCGTACTTCTGCCCGCTTGAGAACTCCTTAACACCTCTCAGCGAGGGTACGATTACCCTCTACTGGCCGATACAGTATGACTCACATTCCCAGTCAATCAATGCGCTCGTACTTCTGCCCGCTTGAGAACTCCTTAACACCTCTCAGCGAGGGTACGATTAGCCTCTACTGGCCGATACAGTATGACTCACATTCCCAGTCAATCAATGGGCTCGTACTTCTGCCCGCTTGAGAACTCCTTTATACCTCTCAGCGAGGGTACGATTAGCCTCTACTGGCCGATACAGTATGACTCACATTCCCAGTCAATCAATGGGCTCGTACTTCTGCCCGCTTGAGAACTCCTTTATACCTCTCAGCGAGGGTACGATTACCCTCTACTGGCCGATACAGTATGACTCACATTCCCAGTCAATCAATGGGCTCGTACTTCTGCCCGCTTGAGAACTCCTTAACACCTCTCAGCGAGGGTACGATTAGCCTCTACTGGTCGATACAGTATGACTCACATTCCCAGTAAATCAATGGGCTCGTACTTCTGCCCGCTTGAGAACTCCTTAACACCTCTCAGCGAGGGTACGATTACCCTCTACTGGCCGATACAGTATGACTCACATTCCCAGTCAATCAATGGGCTCGTACTTCTGCCCGCTTTAGAACTCCTTTATACCTCTCAGCGAGGGTACGATTAGCCTCTACTGGCCGATACAGTATGACTCACATTCCCAGTCAATCAATGGGCTCGTACTTCTGCCCGCTTGAGAACTCCTTTATACCTCTCAGCGAGGGTACGATTAGCCTCTACTGGCCGATACAGTATGACTCACATTCCCAGTCAATCAATGGGCTCGTACTTCTGCCCGCTTGAGAACTCCTTTATACCTCTCAGCGAGGGTACGATTAGCCTCTACTGGCCGATACAGTATGACTCACATTCCCAGTCAATCAATGGGCTCGTACTTCTGCCCGCTTGAGAACTCCTTTATACCTCTCAGCGAGGGTACGATTACCCTCTACTGGCCGATACAGTATGACTCACATTCCCAGTCAATCAATGGACTCGTACTTCTGCCCGCTTGAGAACTCCTTTATACCTCTCAGCGAGGGTACGATTACCCTCTACTGGCCGATACAGTATGACTCACATTCCCAGTCAATCAATGGGCTCGTACTTCTGCCCGCTTGAGAACTCCTTTATACCTCTCAGCGAGGGTACGATTACCCTCTACTGGCCGATACAGTATGACTCACATTCCCAGTCAATCAATGGGCTCGTACTTCTGCCCGCTTGAGAACTCCTTTACCTCTCAGCGAGGGTACGATTAGCCTCTACTGGCCGATACAGTATGACTCACATTCCCAGTCAATCAATGGGCTCGTACTTCTGCCCGCTTGAGAACTCCTTTACCTCTCAGCGAGGGTACGATTAGCCTCTACTGGCCGATACAGTATGACTCACATTCCCAGTCAATCAATGGGCTCGTACTTCTGCCCGCTTGAGAACTCCTTTATACCTCTCAGCGAGGGTACGACTAGCCTCTACTGGCCGATACAGTATGACTCACATTCCCAGTCAATCAATGGGCTCGTACTTCTGCCCGCTTGAGAACTCCTTTATACCTCTCAGCGAGGGTACGATTACCCTCTACTGGCCGATACAGTATGACTCACATTCCCAGTCAATCAATGGGCTCGTACTTCTGCCCGCTTGAGAACTCCTTAACACCTCTCAGCGAGGGTACGATTAGCCTCTACTGGCCGATACAGTATGACTCACATTCCCAGTCAATCAATGGGCTCGTACTTCTGCCCGCTTGAGAACTCCTTTATACCTCTCAGCGAGGGTACGATTAGCCTCTACTGGCCGATACAGTATGACTCACATTCCCAGTCAATCAATGGGCTCGTACTTCTGCCCGCTTGAGAACTCCTTTATACCTCTCAGCGAGGGTACGACTAGCCTCTACTGGCCGATACAGTATGACTCACATTCCCAGTCAATCAATGGGCTCGTACTTCTGCCCGCTTGAGAACTCCTTTATACCTCTCAGCGAGGGTACGATTACCCTCTACTGGCCGATACAGTATGACTCACATTCCCAGTCAATCAATGGGCTCGTACTTCTGCCCGCTTGAGAACTCCTTAACACCTCTCAGCGAGGGTACGATTAGCCTCTACTGGCCGATACAGTATGACTCACATTCCCAGTCAATCAATGGGCTCGTACTTCTGCCCGCTTGAGAACTCCTTTATACCTCTCAGCGAGGGTACGATTAGCCTCTACTGGCCGATACAGTATGACTCACATTCCCAGTCAATCAATGGGCTCGTACTTCTGCCCGCTTGAGAACTCCTTTATACCTCTCAGCGAGGGTACGATTAGCCTCTACTGGCCGATACAGTATGACTCACATTCCCAGTCAATCAATGGGCTCGTACTTCTGCCCGCTTGAGAACTCCTTTATACCTCTCAGCGAGGGTACGATTAGCCTCTACTGGCCGATACAGTATGACTCACATTCCCAGTCAATCAATGGGCTCGTACTTCTGCCCGCTTGAGAACTCCTTTATACCTCTCAGCGAGGGTACGATTACCCTCTACTGGCCGATACAGTATGACTCACATTCCTAGTCAATTAATGGGCTCGTACTTCTGCCCGCTTGAGAACTCCTTTATACCTCTCAGCGAGGGTACGATTAGCCTCTACTGGCCGATACAGTATGACTCACATTCCCAGTCAATCAATGGGCTCGTACTTCTGCCCGCTTGAGAACTCCTTTATACCTCTCAGCGAGGGTACGATTACCCTCTACTGGCCGATACAGTATGACTCACATTCCCAGTCGATCAATGGGCTCGTACTCGTGAAAGAACACAACTTTCCGCATCAACCTCGAGCATGGTTATACAACGAGAGGAACTTCGGTAACTAATCTATTCTGCACGTCGAATAATAATCCAGCTAATATTTTATTGACTTGTTCTCTTGTGATTGATTTGGTGGTACAAACGCTGGCGGTGTTGTCGAAGTCCGACAGGAGCCATCGATTACACAGAGAGAACCTGCCACTAGTTGCTTTCACATATACCAATAACAATTACTTATGGTGTTGTATTAATGTTGTTTACTAAATGATCTTTTGATGTGTTTATTGATACGATAGCATTGGATTTTTTAAGACCTATAAGTTATAACTAAGAAATACTTAAAAAAATAGCATGTAGTGATTTAGGTTTTGTAATTTCGCATGTAAACGAATCACTATACGGACACAACACAAGCAATTTGTGGTATTTCATGTATGATAAATTGATAACACATGCGATTTGTTAAGTTCTACAGCTATATCTATCGATGTTTGAAAAGTACTTAGGGCTGGTCCACACAGATTTTTAATACATAATGCATAAGGTTTTAAGACGTTGTTTTAAAAACAACAATGAAAACAACGTCTTAAAACTAAAACTTTGTGTGAACGCCAGTACGTGTTTCCTATGATCCAACTTTACGACTACGCGTTAAACCTTAAATCGTATGTCTTAAAAATCTGTGTGGACCAGCCTTTACGATTAATGTTATAAAAGTAACAATCCGCATTTGTTCATTAATTTATGGACACATTAAAACCAACGTTGATATGTTTGTTAATTGGACGTTAATCTATCACATCTTTGGCCTATAATGTGGTTAACCGAGGATGAAAATGTGCAGTGAATTACATAAAGTTTGATCCACATCCACATCTTCTAAACGGGCCCTGCAAGCGTTGAGAGAACAGTGAGTCATTTCTTTGTCTTGTCAAACAAACAAACAACTTTGTTAGCAACACAAAAAAGTTGGAAACGTAAAAAACAAAAAAAACATATACGTCAAAACAAGTGTTTTCACCTCGGCAAGGTCACTAATGATGAGAAAACTCTTCCCACGATCAACTAACATCGCTCGTTAGTGTTTACGCGATTTATGTAGCTTTACGGTAGTAACTATAGTGAATGAATCCCCTTAGTTTATGTATGAAGACACTTCCTTAACCAGACACTTATATGCACACACAAGTGTACTTTATTGATAGATATCTCTGCAAACTTGTGTCCTATGTGTCAATACTCCATAATAGTAATAATAATAATAATTTTTTTTTTTTTGTATTTATTATTTTTTTTTATTGAGAGTTATATTGACACAAAAGTATACATAGGACATGTATTGTTATCCCACTAAGCCCTAAGGCTTGACTGTGGGGTTCTCCCCAAAAGAAACAAAATACACAAAAACTACAAATAATTTTATATTAACATAATTAATTTAAAAATAAAAACAATTATTAAAATAACTGTGAAGAAAATGAAGATTTTACAATAATAATAAAATAATAATAATAAAATAATAATAATAATAATAATAATAATAATAATAATAATAATAATACAAATAATAAATATAATGATGATAATAATAATAATAATAATAATAATAATAAAAAAAAGATAAATGTAGAAAATGTAATATGAACGGCGAAACAATTGAACATATCGTATCTGGGTGCAAAATGCTTTGTCAAAGGTAAACACATGGAAATACTTGAAATTTGTGTCCGTACAACATGTTTATGCCGGTTTTGACCGAGTTTGTATGTATTGCAACAATGAAATAATAATAATAATAATAATAATAATAATAATACTAATAACAATAATAATAATAATAATAATAATAATAATAATAATAATAATAATAATAATAATAATAATAATAATAATAATAATAATAATAATAATAATAATAATAATAATGATAATAATGATAATAATAATAATAATAATAATAATAATAATAATAATAATACAGAGGGATTTATGATCGCTATTCAAGATAAAGTAATCAAGACTAACAATTACAAAAAGTACATACTGAAAGACGTCACAGTGGAAGATAAATGTAGAAAATGTAATATGAACGGCGAAACAATTGAACATATCGTATCTGGGTGCAAAATGCTTTGTCAAACAGATTATCTTCATAGGCATAACCAAGTTGCAAACATTGTACATCAAAAATTAGCCATGAAGTATAAACTTATAAACACAACCACTGCGTATTACAAATACAAGCCTGAAAAGGTATTAGATAGTAAAGACTACAAATTATATTACGACCGGGCAGTTATAACAGACCAAACCATACATCACAATAGACCGGATATTAAATTTATTGACAAGAAGAAACAAGAAACGATTTTAATTGATGTTGCCGTCCCTTTATGCCACAATGTAGAGACAACTTGGCGGGAAAAGATAAACAGATATAAGGAATTATCTATTGAAATAAAAAGGTTGTGGAAGCAGAATAATGTAACTGTTACCGTTAATTATATCAGCAAATGGCATTGTTCCACGTAAACTCCATGACAGTATTAAACTAATTGGTCTCCAACCGAACATATACATCGAGATACAAAAAGCAATTATTTTGAACACGTGTAGGATAGTGCGAAAAATTTTTAACTAAGAAGAATGAAGACTTCAAGAAGTTCTCCATCCCGATGGTGGTTTTCGTGGTTTCCACCGTACAAAGAGCGAATGCTGGGATGAGTACAAATCGGCCACGACCGTACATAGCATCCACAGTTCGGTTTGGAAAAAATAATGTGGACAATGATATATTAAGTAGTTCTAAGTAGATTTTAATAAGGTAAACACATGGAAATACTTGACATTTTGTGTCCGTACAACATGTTTATGCCGGTTTTGACTGAGTTTGTATGTATTGCAAAAATAAAATAATAATAATAATAATAATAATAATAATAATAATAATAATAATAATAATAATAATAATAATAATAATAATAATAATTATAATAATTATAATAATAATAATAATAATAATAATAATAATAATAATAATAATAATAATAATAATAATAATAATAATATTAATAATAATAATAATAATAATAATAATAATGATAATAATAATAATAATTTTATTCACTTCATTTTCATTTCATTTATTTATTATTCTCGAGGTATGCCATCTTATCACCCACGGCGCGGCGAAACATCCCGTTTTAGTAACAATTTTATTTCAATAATAATAATAATAATAATAATAATAATAATAATAATAATAATAATAATTTTTTTTTTTTTTTTTTTTTTTTTCATAATCATTTATTTATTTATTTGCGCATTCAATAAGAATTCCCACTAAGCTAAAACCTTAGCTTATAAACACAAACATTGTAGAGCGAACTGGTACAATTTTAACAAAACACTAATAAACAAAATACACCAACAACAAAATTCTTAAAATAAAGTCCAAAAACACTTTCATGTGAACAATGATAAATATAACATGCATAAATAATAGACACAATACATGATACTGGATGAGTGGATGGCTTCAAACTCAATTTAAACTCATACTAAATAGACACTAGACAGGATACTGGATGGCTTCAAACTCAATTTAAACTCATAATAAATAGACACTAGACAGGATACTGGATGGCTTCAAACTCAATTTAAACTCATAATAAAAAGACACTAGACAGGATACTGGATGGCTTCAAACTCAATTTAAATTCATAATGATAGGATACTTTATAAAAATTAAATAGTTAAAAGGTAGCTTTTTAAATATTGCTTGACTTCCCATAAATGTGTGATGGTGGACAAATCAATTGGTAACTCATTAAATAACTTAGGAACTAGATATTCTAAACGCCTTTGGCCATGTTTGTTATTAAAAGAGGGGACTTTATACAGAATTTTGGAATAACTACGTGTAATTTTATGCTTTTGAACTGGCTCTTTATAGGAATCTTTAAAATAAAAGTTTAGAATAAGTCTGTAAGTAAAAAGTTTCTCAACCGGAAGCACGTTAGACATTATATAAGAATCACGTATTGGAAGAACGTTGCAATGGTCTGGTCTCATAATGCGGATAATGTTATGTTGTAGTTTTTGAATATGATGCAAATGACAGCGTGAAGCGTTGCCCCAAGCAAGCAAACCATAAGAAATACAAGATTCGGCTAGAGCCAAATACACGCTACGCAACATAGAGAATGATAAACAATATTTTAAAGAGTAAATTTGACCTACACAAGACCTTAGTTTCTTACAAATCGAATTAATGTGAGGTTCCCATGTAAAATGTTTGTCAATAGTTAATCCCAAGTATACGTGACTAGTTACATTTTCTATAAGCTCTACACATTTACAAACAGACAAATCAATTTTGTGATGTAAACATTCGTAATTATGACATCTAATTTTGACTTCTTCTTTGCCGTTTTTAGCATAGGGTGTACATATATGAATAAGCTTAGTTTTAATAAAATTAATTATAAGGTCATAGTCATGGATCCACCTCAACAAGTTATTAAAATCTGTTTGCATGTATAGTTCAGCCACCTTTAAATTTTTGTGCACTGAAACTAGCGCTACATCGTCCGCATATAAAAATACATAGCAATGCTTCAGACAACTAACCATATCATTCACGTAGACCAAATATAAAATGGGACCTAAAATAGAACCTTGTGGTACTCCCGTTAAAACTTCCCTCTCGTGACTTAAGGTATTTCCGATTTTAACTTTCATCTTACGAGACTTAAAGTAATTCCTGAACCATTTCAACATAGGCCCTCTAATCCCAATCCTTTCAAGACACAGTAATAATTTATTGTGGTTAAGCGTATCGAAAGCCTTACTGAAATCAATAAAAGTAGCAACAACGTGTTTATTATCATTTAATTTTGAATTAACAAGATCAGAAAATTTTACAAGAAGATCCGAAGTGCTTTTACCCTTCTGAAACCCAAATTGTTGCCAGTTAATAATTTTGAATTTTTCTAAATAACTATTCAACGCATCAGCAACGACACGCTCCATAACTTTTTCAATCGTTGGTAGCAACGCGATTGGTCTGTAATTTTCGCAAAGTGTATGGTCACCCTTCTTAACGATTGGTCGCACCACAGAACTTTTTAAAGAGTCTGGTATTATACCCTTGGTGAAAGAAAGGTTAATAATTTTGGCAATAATAGGGCTTATCTTATCACTTGCATATTGTAAATCAAGTACACGTATACCATCCCCACCAGCTTGTTTTGAACTGTCAAGACCTTGTATTATTTTATGTATTTGTGGTGCCGTGACGCTAGCCATGAAAAAGGATTGTGATTGAGTGGTAGTTGCCGTATGACACATAGTTTTAACATCGCATACATGTTGGATCTGAGTAATCTGGTCAACGCAAGTGTCGGCAAACCTATCCGCCATGGCTTCATCTGTGAACTGACCGCTGAAATACCTCTGAATTACATCATCAACCGAATCTCTTTTTTTCCTACCTAAAATTCCATTAATAGTCTGCCAGGTTTGTCTAATACTCCCTTTACTTTCCTCAATTTTAAGTCTATAATAATTTGTCTTCGCACGCCGTATTTCCTTAACCACCTGGTTTCTATAGCGATTGAAATCCTCTTTTAATAATAGCTTCATTGGATTTGATACCTTAGCATTTTTCCATTTTCTAAATAACCAATCTCTATGTTGTGTCATTCGTTCTATTTCACCTGTCATCCAAACTTTATTTACCCTTTTCCCATTCCGTTGCCTAACTACATATGACGATTGATCATGCGCATTTTTAAT